>PNEQ01081677.1:0-50282 GCA_003012365.1 Medauroidea extradentata | reverse complement strand
ATTTATATCTTACATTCAGCCCCCGTGCATTTAATGAGTAGATATTGTAGCTAAAATTTATCGGAGCAGTTTAATGTAGTTGTAAACATTGCACGACCCTATGTAAATAAAAGCACGTGGCATTATTTGTGTTTACATCGGCGGAAAGATATAAACTGGCAGGAAATATAAATTAATCAGGGCTTTTTTGAGTGTTCACATTATTCCGAATCACCTTATACAGTACAATATCTCCACCTTCCCAAATGGCCTTTCCTCTCTCCCCCTTTTTATTGTAAATAATTTATTATTACTGTGTGTACGACGTTGTACACAGTTGCTTTATTTTGTCTTGTATACACGAATTATGGACATGTGCATACTTACAAATTAATTTTGTATTTAGTTATCAATATTTTTATGACATTTTTTACAGCAAAATTTTAAAGTGTGGGGAATATCACCGTGTTTGTTTTAATAAATTATTAACTTAAGGGAAAAGTTTTAATTGGGTACTACGTTCGTATATCGTAACTTTACAGTAAAAATGTGAGAAGTAATATATTTTTAAGTATTTTATGTTTAGTTCTGTACATAATACATACTTCTTTACGCGTAGATTGTTTCTACAAGTTCAGTTACATACATATACATTGATCCATTACGCTGTAAGTTCATATAAGCCTACGTGAATGGAACAAATTTGTTCCATTCCTGTAAACTTACATGAACTTCAGTTATTTCACTAAATATCAAAGTACCAATTTTAATATACACTTATAATGTAACTTATTCGTGTATTTTATTACGTCAATGTGTGATAGCCCTACTTGTAAACCGATGTAAACTACTTTACCTCAGGAGAGGAAAAACAAAATACTGCTTACTCAACTGCACGTTGAAACATTTTCAGCCATTGTAACGTCTGGTAGGCCCACTTCCGGACTTTGTGTTTGACGAGGTTGACCGGAAGTATGTTGGCACTATGCGCTTCTAAACTGACATCCAAATTATTTGTGCCAGAATACTGCGCAATGTAGAAATACAGTGCAGACTAGTGAAATTGCCGTGAAAATACTATACTACTTCTCTGTAGAGTTAACATTACTTAAATATATGGAGAGAATAATATATCGTTGCATAAATCCAGGCACGATTAAATAAATTAACGGCATTCAGCTGGCGAATTCATGTTATATGATGAGATAACAATGAAATAGCCCAAATCAAATTTGAATATTTATAAGCACCAATACAAATACCCTAAATCCCTACACAAAATTTTAATTCCAACCCAAAATAACTACCAGAACATTCTTCCCGACAAAGCTAAACAAAATCCCCCAACTGGCAACACCGGCGGAAATACAATACAAAAAAAAAAAAACATAAGCAAAAACCGCATAGCCTTCTAACACTTGAGCAATCATAAAACACAGAAAAGTGAATCGTAAATGTCTGTAGTTTCACACGTTGTACACGTTAAAAGGCTGCAGTTCCATCCGTATTTTTGTTTAAAAAAAAAAACAAAAAAAAAAAAAACAGGTTGGTAAGCTTTTAACGGACGGATGAAGTGGAGAAGTGAAAATATTTTGTCAAAGCTTAAGGTGACCGCCTGATCCGGTGATTCAATACCAAAGTTGCATAAAAAAACTCACTGTCTTCCGCGCTACCTTGTCACATGTACAACTGGCCACTCACTGTAGCAGCAGACAATGTACAAGTAGCTGAAGACATAGTGTATATAGGACTGTGCAGTCCAACCTGCTGGTCGTTGACCCCGCGACATTTCCGTTCCTCTGGTTATAAATTAAACCCCTCGTCAATTGAATTTCGGGTCTCTAACGATTGTCAAAACATCCAATCACTGACCATGATATAGAGCTGGAGCTGCGGTGGCCGAATGGTCAGACCATGCTCCTCCAACCAAAGCGATCCGAGTTCGATTCCCGTCAGGGTAGGTCCCCGGATTTTCTCGTGTGGGAATCGTGTCGGACGATGCCGTTGGTCAGAGTCTTTATCGGGGATTTCCCGTTTCCCCCACCCCTTCTTCCCGTAATCACCTCATGTCACTTCTCTCCAACACTGAAGACCTCGAGGTTAAGCGCTGTCTAATCTCTCTCTCTCTCTCTGTAAATTATTTTCACCAAAAGTCAAGTGGTTCTATCAACAGCATACCGCTGTATCAAAACATAGTTGTAAGCTATCGTGCGTTCAGATTGTTTCGGAGAAAATCATAGTCTCCGTTCACGTCATGAAACTGTCGCACTCTCGTCACGTATATCTTGTCTTTCTCTCTGAGGCGAATGTATGTCAAAGACCGCAGCTCGCGGCCTAATTATTTTTCCACGGATACAGGAAATGTGTGTCTCACCTCTCACTTCCGCCCGGTGAAAGAAGATTGGCAGTTACGAAATGTACCACCGGAAGCTGTGGCTGCGTCTGTTGAGTAGCTGATACCAACGTAAGAGATTCCAAACTGGATGCTGAGGTGGTCGCCTGACCGCCGTGAAACTGTGTCGAAGTTTCTACGGATAACGTTTTATCACTTAACTAGAGCCACTTATTTTCGGTGAAAATAATTGTGTACCATCTTTACAGATGATGGTTTACCGCGGGAAAACTTGACTGCTTGATGTGTTTCAAAGTACGTTCAGCTTATGTATAGATTACTGGCTTTCGCCTGTACGTACAGTTATTACCCTACTTGACTAAGCCAATAAGAATCCCGCTATTGTAATATATGAGGCATATTGGTCTCCAGACAGCTACATTGTGTCAGACGTTTATAACCCAATCACACTTGTGGTAAGAAACTACAGTGTTTTTAAGGGTATGTTGGTACAAAACATTTTCGCGATATACTATCACTAGAGACACTGGAAAATCGCGAAAATATTTAAAATAGTCTCCAATAAACTGTAGTATCGCAATCGCGACACGTGTGAACTGTTTTCTGGCAAATCTCACACGTTCTGAGTTAAAACTGTACAGTTATAATTGGGTCTGTTGAAGAGGGACACAGTGCTTCATATAAACTATAGCCAATGTCGATACAAAACCTTCAGTGTTATACATAGCATGTTGGAGCCTAGCAAACAATCAACTTTTCCCGCGATATACCAGTGTCTCTAACTATCACTATAGGTCCCGGTAGTTTTCCCGAAAATATTTTTGCCCCACTTTATTTCAGTGTCTTACGTGTACACCTGCAGCTCAACTTCATGATTATTGGCAGAGTTGTTTTGTGCAGAGTTATTAAGAAAATATAACTAGTATCGAAATTTCAATCAATGGCAATCTAAAATCCAACCTTGCCCAATATATTAATATTACCCGAATTTCAATATGTGTACCTGTTTGCACAGGATATCTTGCACCGTGAAGGTAGATTTTGTGGCTCGGAACCACATGTTCCACGCCCTCTTAAGAATAGCCGAAGCTACAACACTCGCTTGTTGTCCGCGTGGAGTTGTTTGTAAACACGCCATCAGGCGAACAGTTTTATCGTCAGACTAACAGCCGCTGTGTGTAGACGCTACACGGTTCACTGAGACAGAAATAAAAAAAGCGAGAGCGAGGGTATATTTTTTTAATCTCGTTATTGTCGGGGTAAACATCAGCGTTTGATCGATTCTCCTCTCTTGTGACACTTTCCCCGCCGGCGTGTATCGTGGCCGGTTTTCAATTCCGCCGGTGAGAAACTGCCGTGTGCGGGTTTGCCTGCCCTATTAAACTGCCCTCACACACGAATATTACCTCTCTGATAGCCTATCAGAGTCGAGTATACGGCACTCACCCCATGCCCCACTTCCTCAGCTCGCCACATTCACGGGGCGGCGTTCGACGCAGTAGCTAGAACACTCGCCTCTCACTAAGGCGACCCGGGTTCGATTCCCGGCGGGGTCGGTCCCCAAATGTTAGCATGTGGGAATCGTGTCGGACGATGCCGCTGGCCGGCAGGATTTCTCGGAGAACTCCCGGTTCCCCCGCCCTTTTATTCCGGCAACGCTACCCCGTAGGGTCTCATTCCATTGTCACAATGCAGAGATGATGGCAGCCTACAGGCCCAACATCAGAATGCCATTAACCATTTTGGAGTTATCCCGCCCCAGGGTGAATTCCCCATACGATATTTATTTATCATTTCAGAATTTACTGAAGGATGTTCTGTTGTTTGTGAAGTTCGCGGATTTATATCGTCAAAATAATAATATTTTACATAAATTGCTAAAGCAAATTTGTTGCCAAATTAACCGAGTCGTGCATAGGCATGTTTTTAAAGCTTACGCAACTGCATTTTGCGACATGTTTCACAGTGGCGGCTCGTGGGTTGTTGCCAGGTAGGGCTGCAGTTGTCAAGAGCTGTACAGGGTTGTGCGCTGGTTGACTCTACAGCCACTGACACGCTGATGTGCAGGTGCCCCTTACTACTGAGTGGTCACAACACATCTAGTAGCCGGCAAATATTTCATGGTCGTTGGTCTACGGCGCGTTCATCAAGAGTGTACAGTTGCGACTATCTGCAGCCCCGCCACTGATGTTTCAACAACTGCATCATGGGTTGCATTTTCCTGAGAGCATGGTACAAATGCATTTCTTAGCGGATGTAGCACTTTTTGCCTACATACCAGACACAGAACAGTTGCATTCATTTTTCTGGTAAGCGGTGCAGTCTAGGCATTTGCGACAAGAGGACTTTTTTTGTTCTTTACTATGTACAGCCCGAACAGACAACATGTAATGTTCATAAAATGTAACGCCAACGTAATTGTATGCGATATAAGGGAGGCAACCCCTATTATATTCATGTAAGTGAAGGCTAGAAGGATGAAATTATTACATGTTAAAGATCTCAATAATACTTAACACCACACAAACAATCGAAATTTAACTCCTAACTGTTTATGATATTTTGACGAAATAAATTTTCAAGGGCTTATTCCGTCCTTAATATTAACTATTATTGAAGTGCCCTGTATAATGTCTACTTAATTTTTCACGAGGAACCACCTCCCGGATTTTGGTCTATTAACGTCCTTACATTCTATATACATACATATTGCATTCCGTCAGGAACAATATCAAACATATTGTACTTCCTATAGATATTTATTAAATGACTATGAGGATGATAACGATAATGCTGGTGGTGGTGAATTTCCAGTCTGTTGGCTGGATTGGACCTCAGGGGAAGAGGAGATGCCCCGAGTAAAACTTCTGTCAAATGGCATTGCCAGATACGATTCCCACGTGCATAAATCCTGGTCGACCCCACCGAGAAGCTTAGCATACGTCTAGAACTGCGTATACAGAAAGGTTTTCAAACGAGTGCAGGTAATTTAGTGCTCGGTATGGACGTTAAATAATTAGCATTTCTGTAAAGACACGTTTTAAGATCCCACTATAGCCTACACTTGATGTACCAGTTTTAGGTTTTCAAGTCGTAATATTAGTTTTACAGTACAAATAAAAAATGTGTTCAGGTAGCAATTATTTTATGTATATGTTCTAAACATTTTGCGCTAAATTTTCCTTGTTTGTAAAATGCAATTCGTAAACAGTAAGAGAAAAAAATTTGTACACTATTTTTTTCTCACACTGTTTACACGTCGAATTTATATTAAAGCAAATTTAGCGCAAAAAATGTTAAGCTATGTATACATTAAATTGGTTATACCTAAACACATTTTTATTTATGCTCCAAAACAAATAATACGGCTTAAAAACCTATAAATTTTAAATAAGGTGTATAGTGGAATCTTAAAATAACGCTTCTTAAAATTACAACCGCTAATACATACATACATTTGAACCAAGTTGATATTTATTACAGCGTTACGCTTCGCACGGTCAACTACCGCCACTTTGAATACACTGCATAAATTGTTTACACTTTTTACAAAAAAAAAAAATTCCAAAATCAAATTCCTAAAACAACATTTCAAATTATGACTACTACTGTAAAATTCACAAAAAAATTGCTTGGAAATATGAAGATACAACAGTGTTTCGAAATTTTTCCAAACGATTTATCGAGAAAGGTAAAACAATGTTTAAACTGCAATTAAAGCAAGTTCCTACAATTCCTTACATAAAATTATATAAAAATGAACGTACCAAGACACTCAGTTAACAAACATTTACTTTAAATACCTTCGTTCTTACAGGTGTAAACATTAACCACTTTTTACTAAACATTCACAACGGTATTCCTGAAGTTCCCCAATCGAAAATGCTTTGACAGTTTATCTATAAACATTTGACTGTACAAAGTAATAACTATACACTGTGCAGATGTCACATAACACAGAGTTTAAAAGAAAACGCAAGCGACACAGCTGTTGGTTAGCGTGGTTAAATG
Organism: Medauroidea extradentata; assembly: GCA_003012365.1. Lineage (NCBI taxonomy): Eukaryota > Metazoa > Arthropoda > Insecta > Phasmatodea > Phasmatidae > Medauroidea > Medauroidea extradentata. The sequence goes on along the minus strand of PNEQ01081677.1, from coordinate 43,939 downwards.
GTGTTAGCCTGAGAAGACTGATATTCGTGGTAATTATCAAACCCAGTTACAGAGCTTTCACTTTCATGAAACACTATCGCTGCGCTAAATATTTTTCTTCCGGCCTTCACCGACTATGGCTTAGAACCTAATCACATTTGCGTGAGGTTGACATTTGACAGCCTGCGGGCGAAAAACAAACATTTTTTTCTACTTACAAGAGGACTTATTGGCTGTGGAACGCTGACAATGGTATCAAATGTTCTGTTATCACTACACTGTGTCCTCCACCGCTCTCAATATTTCGTTTCCAATTAAAACAGGTCCTCGGCTGGCACATAAACGTGGTTGAAGTATGTCACGCATATTTGTTACGCCAAACCGCCACCCTCAGAATAGTTAGAAACTGCTCCTTCAAAATTGTTAAAGTGGCCAGTCCCTCAAAACATTTGGAAACCGCTTCCTCAAAATACCTATAAAACGCTCCCTCAAAATAGTTGAAAACCGCTCCCTCAAAATACTTTGAAACCTGTTCCTCAAAATACTTGACGTTTAAAAAGCCTTTTTTTCATAGTCCACTGGCTAGAAAATTATCAACTTGATGTGTAAAACAGAATTAGTTTTTTTTTTTCAGACTGGTGACAATAACTCAAATATTTTTAACCAAAAGCTTTGAAAATTTTTCAGACAACGTGCAGTCACACGATGAACAGTACTATGGAAGAGTTTTTTTTAAATAGTGTAACATGCGTCAGTAAATATATATATATATATAGCATCATTTTGACTTATTTTCACAACAAAAAACGTGGTACTTTGGTGAACGAAATCTGAAAAATCGTTCAGTACACGACTACAAAAAATTCAGCAACAAACTATGACATATTAGTGTCAAAACTGTGGAGCAAGATATGAGTATTAGGTAGCAATAAAAAAAAATAGAAATCACTGCAAAACTAAAGAACAAGTCCTTAATTTACCATGATTTACAAAATAAAATAATAAAGTGGGCGCTAAAATTTACGCAAGGATAAAAAAAAGACCACGGCAAGGTTGCGTACCAGTTATGTGCTTCACCCATAAATGCGGTGATAGTCTTATCACCCGTACCAGTGTCGCCTTTATCGCTTCTCTTCTTTATGAGCTAAGCGGATAAAGTGGGCCGTGGTTGGCGCATTGGCTCGGGCACTCGCCTTCCAACAAAGTGATCTGGGTTCGGTTCCCGGCGGAGTTGGTCCCTAGATATTTGCATGTGGGAATCGTGACGGACGATGCCGCTCGTCGGCGGGTTTTCTCGAGGATCTCGCGTTTCCCCGCTCTTTCATTCCGACGCTGCTCCATACTCGCCTCATGTCACCTCTCACCAGCGCTGAAGACCTCGATGTTTACCCGTTCAGTCACCGTGTCCAAGATCCTGGACGTTTTGCACGAGAAGAAACCTTATGGCCAGCACTGCACACAGTCAGTTTCCAGTGCCCGATGTAGCCAATACCTTATCGACGATTCTATTGATCCGTAGCTATCCCTACGCCTCTGTTTTATGATTGGTTGTTACTAATTCTACCTAGCAGCCAGAACATTGTTTACTGGTTCCATTAACTGATCCTGCAACAAGTACAGCAACATTAAAATATTTCGCGGTTGCAACAGTCGTTATAATACATTTTATTTGTGACCTAATGGGTTAAGTACTGTCCAAAATTCCTTCATTTCACTTCACTTCAAACGGATAAAATAAGCACCAACCCGAGGAATCAAGTAAACCCTATGATATACAGTTTTATTTCCAAGCTTGTCTGATCAACCATCACAAACTGTGAGCAAAATATTATAGGCCTACTATTAATTATTCGGTTTTTAACTATTCGTCTTTAAGTAGTGACTATAATTTTATTGGTGGAAAGACTGTACCAAAGTTCACAACAGGACCATCCAACAGTTTCGCATCAATCTTATCAGCAGAATTTGTGATGTAGCTTAGCGAAAAGGCCGTGATCAGCCACGCTGGAAAGCTCTAAAGCGCATTATTTCAAACATGAGTGATATTTTAAAAGTACCTGAAATTAATTTAAAATGTTTTATTTTATTGGGGTTTACTTCTCGTCCACAGCGGAAAGGGACTGGAAGGAAAATTCGTCTTGGTCTTTGTTAGGAAGCATCCCAATATTCGCCTGCGGAGTGATTTCGGGAAACCGTGAAAAACCGAAATAAGGATGGCCTGAGCGGGGGATCGAACCCGGATCCTCCAGAATACGAATCCAGCGTTTTACCTTTACGCCACCTCGCTCGATGAAGTACTTTAAAGGTCTATTTACATTTGGACGTGTACGCGGGAGTGACCTGGCAGTGGACGTGTTCGAACTTCGTGGTTAGATTCGCCCTCTCTGTTCACAATTACGTACTATGTCCGAAGTTGGTCCGAAATTGTGATTTATTAATATTTTGTGCAGCTCTTACTGGTTTACACCTTCTATTTTTGCCGACAATAATTTTAATGTTTTCAATTGTATACCTAGTTACGAATTCCCGTGAAAATAGTTACGAATTCCCGTGAAAATAGTTGAAGTTTCCTTCTGTCTTAGGACATAACTTCGGACAAAAGTAAAGATTCAGTGAATACTTGTCCTAGGACCAAGCTTGTCCTAAGACACTGTAACTTCGGACACTGATATGACGTCACAGAGTCCCGTGCACCAATCAGCGCATTCTTGTCTTAGGACACAACTTCGGACAAAAGTAAAGATTCAGTGAATACTTGTCCTAGGACCAAGCTTGTCCTAAGACACTGTACCTTCGGACACTGATGTGACGTCATAGAGTCCCGTACACCAATCAGCGCATTCTTGTCCTAGGACACAACTTCGGACACTGCAGTTGTGAATAGGCTTTAAATGTATCTTAAATATGTTGTTTATTCGTAGATAGGTACATTATGAACTAGTATTATATCTGTACCTCGGAGGCATAAGACACTGTGTCACAAAAATCATATTTTTCAGGAGAGCTGTTTGAAGAGTGTGATTCACTAGTGAATGCAGCTATTTAGGGTCTAAAAATGTGGTTTTTTGACACAACACAGACTTTGTGTTGTGTGTCTTTAGAAATACTAAAACTGTGTTTATGGTAAAAAGTGCATTTTGAGAAAATGTGGACAAGGTGTATTATGCCTCCGCGGTACGAATATATTTTCGAAAATAAATGAGGATTATAAGCCGCTGCAACGCAGTTGAACAGTTACATAGAAAGATAGTGCATAAATGCTTTGGTTACACTGCTGTAGTAATTAAAAATGTGTTTTCATTTAGAATTCCTTGTAATAGGAATACGGTGGTAGCGACGTTGTGTCCTGGAACACGCGGGCTGTAAGGTCTACTCTTGGTGGCTAACCAATAGCCTAATAGCCCTTAACAGCAAGACGCTAAACTCGTAGTAAGTCAAGGTTGAAGCTGTTGTGAACCATGCAAGCCGTCCGCCATTAGCTTCCGGGTAAAAAAAAAAAGAAATGTTAAACCACAGAAAAGACAGCATCACCGTACGTCATCATAAATGTGATAACAGCTCACAGTAGGCATTTGAAAGAGGAAGCGGCCTTTCTCTTCGAGGATACACATATACTATATATTTCAGTGATCCAACATGAAACTGTGATTTAAATGCCAACATGAACAACGGAATATTATTAAATTAGCCAATAAATTGCTAAGCATTCGAGGCTTTTCACGGTCAAGTAAACACTTTTTGCTTTCAACTAAATTTCATATTTTCGCCATCTGCTAATACAAATATTGCAGTGAAGGCAATAAACACAGTGTATATTTTCATAATACTCAAATGCTGACGTCTGGACAGCAATGAAATTCACTTTTAGGACTACTATAATTGACAAAAACTGTTTGCTAAAGTGTTAAATTTACCATGAACAACCTATAACGTTGGTAACTAAACAATTCTGACCTGGTTACTCTGGCCGATCTCCAAGCTGCCGGCAGAACTCCCGTTGCCGTATGTACGATGATGCTCCGACATTATCTTCGCGTTCGACGCCATCACCACTGTTCTTACACAAAGATTAATTACCACACGGTAAAGATTCCAAATTCAAAAAAGAAACCGTGTTAAGAACGAAGCCCCTCGGAGGGTGGCAAGCCGGCGGTTGTTTTGAAACGATCGGCGCCTCTTACTCGAACGTATTTAAATGGCCCTGGTAGTTGGCAGACTCGCCGTGGCTGGCGCGCTAATCGGTCGCCATTCAACTGTTCGCCCAGCAGTGCGCGCGGCTAGCCTGCCTCGCTTCTACTGACAGCTGGTTACGTTACAACTAAAGGGGGAGAATGGTGAGTAGAAAGAGGGGGAAAGGAAGAGGCAGGGAACTCGCTCGTTGGAAGGGGAAACGAAAATAACCCACACTCCCTTCTTCCTTATACAGCAGGAGTTTTTTATTCGCCGCTGAACACGGGTTTGGTGCACGAAGGCAAATGCGGCGGTTATGGAGTAAGTAACCGAGTCGTCACGAAATACCATTAAGTCCATGAGCCATAATTTATACTGATTTCAAGATAACTTCTTATTTATTCCGAAACGATGCCAGATACAAAAAAAAACTGTTACACAATCTTGTTAAAAACAGTTTTTACAAAGTTGTCTGATATTTTTCCTGTACAACAAATTATATAGATTTGGATAGTTAATTAATAGAAATTTATTTAATTGCATAATTAGCTTAAAACAATATGTAATTTGTCTTGGAAAAATTAATTAGCATTGTATAAACTGTTTTTAACGAAACTGTGCAACAACTTTACGATATCTGCTCTCGTAACTACGATAAAAGAAGTAATTTGATTCGAGAATTTCACTGAGCTTGTTCAGCAGATTTATTGTTGATTTTAAAATACACTCAGAGAAAATGTTGACAAATCCATACATTTTACAAATTTGTACAAAATCGCTGTATGCTATAATATTGGTTCTGATATACTAAAACAAATTTCAGTGACCAGATTCCAGTTTTGGAATTTCATGTTGTGTATGTATCCTGATGACTAAAGCATACTCTGCTTATTTATGTGTTCTTGTCTTAATTTTAGTTTTCTTTTGACAGTCATTTATTTCGCAATGGAGAATGTCCAAGCAAATAAATCCAGTCATGCACTCCCATTGCACAGTTCTTTCCAAGATCAAATTTCAGTGAGTTAACCTTGGGTACCCTGCAGGGGCGTCATTTGGGGCTAATGTGTATAAATACATTTTTTGTATTTTTAAATTTAAATAATGCTAACTTAAGTACATAAATCTGATGTTTTATTATTAAAGTATCTAATTTATACATGGTTAGTTAGTAAAAAATATGCAACAAGGTCACTGTCGCCGGAAAACATAATCTTGCCCCCCCCCCCTAGAAAAACCAAAAAGGATGCCCCTGGTACCCTGGCATTTAATTAAGTTTTATAACTTGTGAATTTGCATTTAAAAAAATGAGTGAGAGACAGAGAATCTAGAGTAGGCTAATCTGCACTGGAAGATTGACAATTTTAAAATGGCGCCACCTACATGGACGCGAGTCCAAGAAGTACGAACACACAATACGCATATTATGTCTCAGTGCCTCACTCACACTAGCCCACGGCCAGTAGGCGGGAGTTAGTGGACGTTAGGTTTTTTTTTTTAAATTTTTTTAGAAGTTTGGCGCGCTGCGAATAGAGGCGATATGCTTCTCGTCGAGCGTGGTGGTATGTCTCTTATAACTCCGCTGTTCCCACGTGTCAAACACGGGAATTTGAAACCGGTACACACTGCTCTGTAATCCCCGGCTGTAAAGCAGCACCGCTGATAGACACAAGTTCCTTGGTGTACATACGTGCAACAACTGAGCGGATGTAACTACGGAAGTTGTTGTGGTGTAACTCTTCAGTGCTCGGACTGTGTCCTCAGCATTTACAAGACGTCCTCGTCTGCTTGACGCGTTAAGAGGACGTGGTACATAACCCAACGCTAAAAGCATTAATCTATAACTGTAGGTTTCTTGAAGCCAATTTGCGAAAATTAAACAATGGCAATCCTAGACAATAGTTTTAGCCAACGTTTTAAAGTAAACCGTTTCCAGTGTTACGAACTTCTGAGGCACAATCTCTGACGCCGGAACCTCGTGCATTTAACTGCGGCGCAAGATATCATGCGTAACGAATTAGTTATTCTGGACAAATATTTACTCATAAAGTTGGCAAATACCATTATCTAGGATTGTCATTGAGTATTTTATCCATATTGGCTTCTAAAAAAGCGTAGAAATTAATTAATGGTTTCAGCGTATATTTATCTACCACGCACTCTTAAGGCCTTGCTACAAAGAGAAGGTGAGATTGTCGCCGTCATGTCGTCGTTCTCCTCGCTGCATGCTACAAAGAGAGACGTAGCTTTATGCTGTTAAGGGGCCTCCCTACCCGCACTTCAAGTGCTTTGCAGCAAGTTACGGCTATCCTTTTTTTTACGAAACTATTTAACGCGCGTTGTATTTGTTTATCTACTAAAAGATCTTACACTTCAAACTTTGTCGCTATAGTTTTAAAAATTCGGTACGTTTATTAGAAACATCATTTCCGGGCCCCTCAAAATGGCCAAAAATGGGTTTTCTACATTGTCGTACCTAGAAAAATAACAACCGGATTCGAAAAACACAACTATAGAAACAAGCCTTCGACTTTGAACTACGCTGCCTACAAATAAAATTAAGTTGTCACCGTTTCAAGTCCCATAGTAAAAAGGATAGTAGTAAAGCACTGCACACCAGCTGAGTGGCTTGCACTGTTGGAAATAATTTCCGTGAAATTACGGAAAAGTACTGGCAAAAAATTATCCAGAAATCTTCGTAAAGTAACGGACACTCAGTTTTTCTTGATAACGGAACCCTCTGTAAAATAACGGACAATCCGTTTCCAGCAAAAAAAAATTAAATTTCTGTAATCTACTAGCACTCCATTTTCTACAAATACTGCATTTTCTTATTAGCGACGTGCTATCGAGATTCTGATGCACTATTTAGTAACATGAACAATTTTTCGAAATTGCTGGGATTCGAACCCACGACCTTATAATTGCAAGGCAGAAGCTCTAACCATCAAACCACAGTGACAACTTATAAGTAAATGAGTTCCCTGCAATGGTAAGATATCAACTTTATAAGAGACAACTTTTGTATTTGACATCCAGGATTCATAGTGATTATTAATAACACTTTTTTTTTAAGAAACACAGTACAATACGCTTTAAAATTGTAGAAACATGTTTCCATGAATTAATGGAAAGTTATGGTCAAACATCCGTAAACTGGCAATACGGACAAATTTCCGTAAACATAATACCATTTCCGTAAAACGACAGTACTTTTCTGTAAATATTTCCGTGAATTAACGGAAATTTTTAACAGTGTGCGCGGAGAGGCGATAATACATTACGTACGTCGGTCAATGGCAACCTTATTGCTCCTGCCGCACACACACAAACGTAACCTATCTAGGGAGGCCCCTATAAGAGTCTAGTTCCGGAAATACATAACATACGGCAGCTCAATCACTGTGCGTCTTTTTTATTTTGTTGGAAATGATGTTGCAAATACTTTTGAAAATATCAATACAAATTGTAGTGCACGCAAATAAACAGGTTTTATTTTAAAGTGTCTCGTAATTTTCGTGGAGCATATTTATGGCTAATGAAACACGCTGGTGGCCATCTGATGAACGCGAGTCTTTGGATTATCGGTGAGTTGTCTGTGAAAGATAAAATTTGTCCATCTCCACCGTCCCCGACAACCACTCTGACGTCATGATTACATTCTCCAATCCGATGGCCGATTGGCAACGACTGGACATCGACCGTCAATTCGACGTCTCTATGCAGCAAGGCCTTAATAATGCTGTATTGAACCACGTGTCTTCTGTTTTACGTGAAACTGCTTAACTTCTTTCCTTTACATTTATCTAGTAGAAGAAACCGTGCTTTTAGGGCATGATAGACAGCAATTATCATACATATCTTTTATGTTTATATTTGTACCAGATATATATATATATATATATATATATATATATATATATATATATATATATATATATATTCCCTTCTTTAAAAGTGTCCAAGTGGGGAAAACATCATAATTTTATATTTGTACTAGCTGCCCCGACAAACATTGTTTCGTCACATAAATAACTTATTGTAAGTGTGTAAGGATGTGGTATATAAGCGGAAGAGGTCTAATAATAAAGAAATTAATAAATAATAGAGCAGCGACACCTGGTGGGGATAGACTGGTATCAGCTCGTGGGGATAGCTGATCAATTATCACTTACACAGTTATCGACCGGGTTCTAAAATTATTAAATTAAAAATATTTACCAAACAATAGCACTTAGGAGTATAAAAACAGATAAAAACCTATTCGCATACCTGCTGAATGTATATACAAAATTGCATTGAAATCGCTTAAGCCGTTTCGGAGGATTATGGAAACAAACACTGTGACACGAGAATTTTATATATTAGATGAAAAGTATTAGTATTGTATACTTTACTTGAATGTCTTACATTTTTCTCTTAGGGCCTACAAAAATTTTAACTCAGCCAGTTTTCCATAAATGGCACTTCAAAGTCAAAATTTGCATGTTTTTAGTTTTTTACAAGCTACAAAACCCAACATACTTAATGAAGTGAAAAAAATTCACACTGAAACAACATATCACACGCTACTGCTTGACGTGTTTAAAAAAATCCATTGCAGAATATTTTTGCATTAAAAAAAAACCTGAAATTTTGAATTTGTTGCCTCTTTTTTTAATTTTTATATACAAAAAATGTTTTGTAATTGATTTTCAAACACGTGAAGCAGGAGACTGTGACATGTAGTTTCAGTGTGATTTTTCTTTTTTATTTTTTGTTTTAATATGTTTATTGGTTTTTGCGGCTTGTAAGAACTAAATACTTGCAAATTTTGACTTTGAAATGACATTATAGAAAGACTGGATGAACCATTCTTGTTTTCTGGTAAGAGGAAAATCTATTCCCGGGTATGGTGAACAAAACTAACGCTGTTTATTATAAATATAAACATATGATTATTCCTCGCTTGGACGCCATCAAACAATACTTCTGACGACATTTAGATATTATGAAATTTTTTATCTATGCCTACTGGCTCGTTGAAGTCAAAATTTGAATGTCACAAATTTTTGAGAACGACACTAAAACCAACTTACTTACCGACCTTAAAAAAATAATTCACACTGGATAACGATTTTGCACGCTACCAAAAAATGCCAAAATTTCAAATTAAAATTTAAAAAAAAAATGAAGAAACTTTTAGACGTACAAAAAAATTATTTTATGGTTTTATATTTGAGATTTTGTAGCTCACAACGTCGTTATTCAATGTGAATTATTGTAGTTTGGTGAGTCAGTAGGTTTTGGATGTAGTTCTTAAGGCTTGGCATCAGTCGCCATATTTAATTATTTTATTTTTCGCTCTATTGAAATCCTGAGAAGAAAAATATGAAATTTGTTACTATAATATAAATTCAATTTACCTTGCGCTACAATGAAAGCATCGCAGTTGAACTTTTAGCGTATATTTAAGCCGTGATCAGTCGAGCAATTTTTTTTATGTTCTTAATTTATATGACTGACTGACTTCTCAAAATCCACAACATTTTCCCGCCTTATCGCAGGGCCACATTGTGTATGAGAGAAAGCCGCGGTGAAGGTGGGGCCAGATACTCGATTAGTGAGACATGCCTGTCGCCCTCCGGCCCGAATAATGGTTGAGGTGAGGGTGAGAGTGTGAGTAGCGGCGGAATGTGAGAGGTGAGGAAAACGGTAGTTCCCCGAGAAAACTCGCTGGCCAACGGAAACGTCCGACACGTTTTCCACATGCGAAAAAATCCAAGACTAAACCCTCCGGGGATCGAACCCGTACCGCCTAGCTGAAAGGCTATAGGTCTGACCCATCGACCACCGTGGCTCCTTTATAAACTGTGCCTCTCTGTTTTTTAATACCGCTGGTCAATTATAAATCCTTTTTTTTTGGAGGGGAGGGGGAGAGAAAGTCCTAAATACACGTTGTTGCAAAATTATTTGTCAATATTGTGTGGGAATCAACTCTCACATCAAAAGGAACAAAAAAAAACTTGAACATCTTGTGAATGCTATAGAAACAGTCATTTGTTCAGTAACCTGGGGCTTTGTTTTCAGTCGTTTACAACCAACTACCACTGCTTTGCTGATCATTTACAGCAGTTTGCAACCAGTTGCTAGCTGTTTCCAAGACAGCATTTAGCGGTCTGCAGATAACTTACACTTACTTATCAGACAACTGTTAATTATTGTTTGCAAGCACTCTGTCGGAATTTTTGAAGAAAATCATGCAAAGGAATAGAAGTTGCTCTAGCAAGAGCATGTCTGTACGGAAACCTGTTGTTGTAAAATATTCTAGTTTAGTTATATAATTATTTATTTATCACTACTTAAAGGCGCAGTTACAGCGTGGCGACCTTGTGACGGACGCTTGCCTGAAACGATAAGAGGGCGAGGTACATAATTCAACGCTAAAAGCATTAATCTACAACTGTAGGTTTCTTGAAGCAAATTTGCGAAAATTAAACAATAGCAATCCTAGACAATTGTTTTAGCCAACGTTTTAAACAAAACAGTTTCCAGTGTTACGAAATTCTGAGGCACAATCTCTGACGCCGGAACCTCGTGCATTTAACTGCGGCGCAAGAGATCACGCGTAACGAATTAGTAATTCTGGATAAATATTTATTCATAAAGTAGGAAAATACCATTATCTAGGATTGTCATTGAGTATTTTATCCATATTGGCTTCGAAAAAAACTTACAAATCAATTGATGTTTTCAGCGTTTATTTATCTACCACGCACTCTTAAAGACGGCTGTCTGGTTAGAGATTAATTGTATTTCCAAGGTTGTCTGAACTGGGAATTTCATTCGTATGCGAAATGTCTGCTGTGCCGTGTTAAATTTAATTCTACTACAGGTTAGAAATATCAATGTTAAAAGTTTGGCACAGGGAAAATTTCTGCCGCTTGAGCGCTGGTGTCGGTAATGAGTGCGCACTGACCAATCACAGTGTTTTCCTGAATTTTAAATTACATAAAGTTGATAATTTAAAACGGTAAATGGATTTATTTTCACTTTACATTTCAGTTAAATTACTTCTGTCATTTCCAAGCCCATTTAAATTTATTTTTACTACAGTTCCGTATTTTTCTGGTCCCTTAGCGATAGCAGCGAAACTCGTGGCAGAAATTTTCCCTGTGCCAAACTCTCCCATAAGAAAACACATTTTGTTTCTAACCTGTAGTAGAATTAACCTCAGCCGTGTGAACTGCAATTACATTTTGTGTCCTGTAAATATTTTCGGGGAAAAAATTAAGTAATGTCATGAATATTTTTTAACAATTCCAAAGTTATTACATTATTATTACCGTATTGGTTTTTGTTACGTCTGCACTGGGAAATTACCACAATTATTTATTAAATATTCATTACTATTTCGTAGAACATTTTAAACGTGTTAGCCTGTTTATAGTTCCATTTATAATTTTCTTATTTTCTGTCATTTACTAATATCACTACCTAAGTCTTGTATGGAAAAGTGTCGACCTTTCCAAATAATCTCGACAAGTACGTACGAGGTGCCAGTAAGCTTATGTGCGAACTTAAACGAGCTAGGTGCCACATAGTAAGTTCAACCTTTTATAAATGGACATTTTGACAACTGGCCCATAAAATTGTACTTCCTAGTACCTTGCAGTTATTTAAAATAAATATATTACCTTTTGTTTTATTTCAAATAATTTAACGGTGTTGTACATCAGTATGCTATGCGTCAATTTCAAACTATCTGTAAAGGATGCTGTAGGGTTTTGGGATGTCTACACTCTAAAAATCTGAATTAGTGAATATTAAATCAGTGAGAAACCACTGTGAAATCTGTGACTATTTACTGATTCCGATAAAGAGTGCCAACAATCCACAAGTTAATTAGTGAATGTCCACAGATTTTCCAGTAATTTTTCACTGATTCGATAAGTGGACACTATTTCTTAAAAACAACTGGAAAAACTGTGAATAATCACTGATTCATTGTGAGATGTTGGCACTCTTACAGGAAATTAATGAATATTCATTAATAAACAGTGACTATTTTCACTGATTCAAATGGTTGAAACTCTCCATCCAACAGTGTGAATCAGTGAATATTCACTAATTCAGATTTAGAGCGTAACAAAGGCGTATTTTAAGTCCTATAAACACAATATTCATAACTACAGGATATACAAGTAAAACGCTTTTTATAACACCGTTTCAATGCAGAAACATATTTTATACCGAACTAGTATTTGGCGCATGGTCTATTGATACATAAAACCGTCCAATTGTACAGTACTGAATGTAACACTGCCAATGCTTTTTTTTTTCAACATATGCGTTGGGGTTGACCTCACCGTGCGGCATCTATATTCAGATACAACCAGCCTGTCTGTGGGTCCAGCGAGGAGACCGGTTCGCCATGCCAGTCCTGGGGGCAGCCCTCTCCTGGCGTCCTTGACTTCTCTAGTCCCATGCGAGCCCGCCGCACTTTCCCCGGACACCGCCCCTCAAGGTCACGCCAGTACTAAGCTGGATTCACAGCCACCACGCAGCGTACGTACGTGTAGATCTACAAGCAGAAACACCGAGTGTGCATGCTAGCAACCACATCCTCGCTTAGCGTACGTATTATTTCACGTTACGTGGTGGTTGTGAATGCAGCATGTGCAAACGTAAGACTCATTTAAATATTGATTTATACTGAGGAATCATTTATCTTGTGGCCATAAATTATTTAACTCGCTTCAAAAAATAAAAATAATTTACGACCATCTACGTATTACCGACATTTTGCTATGCCGTAATTTCCGCACGTGCCTTGAATAAACATTGCTGTGAATCCAATCTCTAATCTTTAACGTACGTGCGTGTGTTCGTAAGTACGTTAAGAGGGAGTGTTAGACAATTTTATTGTATTTTGAGTTTTTGATCCGCAACATTTATTCAAATCGTACTATCGACATTTTTCTCTTCTACAAAGCATAGGATATATTCTTTGTAAACTGCTTGACATAAATAATAACAGAAAATTTCATTAATTTGTCACGCAGAATCTTTGCAAGAGAATAATATGTTAACTTTCAATAATTCTGTTGCAATGATTCAGCATGACAAATTAATGAAAGATTCCAATATAATTTATGTCAAGCAGTTTACCATGAATATATTCTAGATTTTTTTTTTCAAATTTTGATAATACAATTTGAATAAACGTTATGACTCAAAAACTGAATATATCATAAAATTTTCTTACACTCCTCCTTAAGTGTATTTGTGAATTCGGCTTCAACCTTGCGGATTACACACTCGCCAGAGCATCCGGTATGACAAGATATACGAATTTGTGACCTAAAGACTTTTGTACCAATTTTTTTTTTTCCAATATCTTATGTGCATATATGCAGCTCTGTATCATTGTTGAGTGACTGGATGTTTTAGCTCTCACATGTCACAAGGTCCTACTGGTAAATCACAGATGTACGGTACCGTAGTAAGCGTACTCTGATTGGTGTAGTTATATGACAGACGTATATGGTGCGGTATACCGCAATTTTCATCACCATTTTCTTATTTTTTATTTGTACCAGATATTTTTTTCTTATTTTAGAAACAAAATGTGACTAAATTTAGCTCTTATGAAATTTTTTTATCTCTCATAGTTTTCGCGTAATAGCTTGTTAAAATCATATTTTGCATGTTTCCGTTTTAACGACTACACTAAAACCAACTGATATAACAAACGAAAAAAAAAAATCATAGTGGATAAAGACATTGCAGGCTACAATGACATGCTCATAAAATTAAAGAATAAAATTTATTTGTATTTAAAAAAAATATTGAATATTTAAAATTTTTATTTTCAGTTTCAGCATTTTTTTTTTTTAATTCAGATAATTTTCATTCTTTAATTTTATGAGCATGTCATTGTAGCTTGCAATGACTTTATCTACTGTGATTTTTTTTTTAGTTTGGTATATCAGTTGGTTTTAGTGTAGTCGTTAAAACGGAAACTTGCAAAATATGACTTTAACAAGCAATTACGCGAAAACTATGAGAGATAAAAAAATTTCATAAGAGCTAAATTTAGTCACATTTTATGTCTAAAATAAGAAAAAAATATCTGGTACAAATATAAACATTAAAAAGACGTTGAAAACTGCGGAGGACCGCGCCCAACAGACACACTGCCAGTAGCTATGAAGCAGTAGAGCAGGTGTGCACGTAAGACCCGGGGTGTTAGATGGTAACTCCAAAATCCTGGTACTGACACCACAAAAAAGCTGGTACTTTAAACGAAAACCTGGTACATAGTAAAAAAAATTCGAAAGTGCTTACCGGCATGAAAAAATATGAAGTACTGAAACATACCTTAAGTATTTTAAGAGAAAAATATATTGAAAATGTTTAAAGATTACTCTTAATTAACAGAAAATCAGATGTTCATGTCTACCAAAGCTTGAAAGATGCAATGCATCACTATACATGCGCAGATTCATGCTCTGAATTCAGAAGAAGTATCGTGCCAAAACACATTTTTTATTTAGAAAGGTTGTGCTGAAAATACTGTTTAATGATGGATTTTAATACAATCAAATGCAAAATTCTGAAATCCTGGTACTTTTGCGTACCAGGACGAAAGTGTCCTGGTACATGGTACAGCACCCTGAAAACTGGTACGTGTACCAGGATCCTGGTACGTCTAACATCCCTGCGTAAGACATTGGAACAAGGTGGTTTACAAGTCTCCGGGCTGTGGCTCCAACAAAATGTCTCTGTCCCTGAGCTGGAACTGACATGTATATAATTTCATTTTCTCACTAGTCTTCATTCTACATCATTCCCAAAGACATCAAATACAATATATGTACAGTGCCGAATTAAACACGGTTGATTGTAAATCGTGTTATATATGCTAGGGCCACAGTAAACTCGACAGATCACTGGCTGAAAACCGACCAATAAATTTTTAAGAGAAATTATTTTTGGTTCATTTTATTGCTACTGTCTCAGATTTATAAACTTAGTTAAATTAATTTGTATGTTTTTCTTCTACTGCCCTTGCACAAAAATAAATATGAACGACGAAATAAATACATAAAATAAATAAATGAAATTTTGCACAGTTGGATTGGGGGGGGGGGGGGGCGTGTCGGAAGTGCATAAGACTAATGGCACGATTTTTAAGTGGTGATGAGGTGAGATGAGAGGGTTTTACGGCCCTTTAAGGCCATGATCTTTCATTTATTTCAAACAATTGCAAATAACTCAAATATTTTATAACCTAATGCTTTGAAACAATTTGAGACTGTGTACAGTCATACGATACACAATTTTGCCAGAGAGATTTTTAAAAATAATATACCGTTTGCTAGAAAAAAATTACTTTGCTTCATTTTGGTTAATTTTGACATCAAAATATGTGGTATTTAGGGGCAAAAATCTAAAAATCCGTTTGGTGCATTGCAACAGAAAAATTCAGATACAAGCGATGATATATATATATATATATATATATATATATATATATATATATATATATATATATATATATATATATATATATATATATATATATATATATATGTGTGTGTGTGTGTGTGTGTTAAAACTGCCGGAATAAATTTTTGACATATGTATTAATTTGCGTTAAAAATATATATTTTTTCGAAACCACTGCAAAACTAAAGAGCGAGGCCTTTAACAACCAGGTCTTAGGAGCCGATAAGGGTGAAGTGAGACGAAGGAACAACACAACATCCTTGCTGGATCTGGGATTCGAACTCAGAACATCTCTCATCGTAAACCGGCACATAACCGACTACGTTACGGAGACCTGGGTAGATACAAAGAACAATACCGCTGACGTCTTGCAATGGTGTCGACATGACACTCACTAATGCCGGGATTACGATGTCTTCACGTTCACTTTACTTAACTTCCACGTAAGCAGCAAACACCTTGTCAAACGCACTTGAACGGACCCTTTCACGATCGTGCCACGTTATACTTACGTTTATTTTCACGTAACGAAAAGCTTGTCGATGTCAAGCTTTTAAGTTAAAATGATACGGATGTTATAAAACGTGATCGCCTGGGCCAATCACATTCCGGAGGAGTTAATGTATTCTATTGTGTCATGTTATCTTAGACTATTAATTTAAAGGCTCTCTCACGACGTTTTTTATTGCCTGCTTGCAGCTTACGTGAAGGATCGAAGTAAGGCACGTCAATTGATTACGTATTACGTACACGTGAACTTAATTAAGTGGTAAAACATAGGGGGACCTTAAGTCATCGTAATCCCGGCCTAATATGTTGTAAATTTATAGTCAAAGCTTATATCACCGGCAGTGTTACAAACAAAATTCGAAAATCCACTGAACGTTCGTCTAAGTTCCTGTTCAATATTAAAAATAAAACAAAGCCAAAAAAAATGGAGTTTAAAGCATTTTAGTAGCATCGTTTGCATAGTTTTTTCTCTATCACAGTCACAAATTTAATACAGTAGTTCAACTTTTACTTGTAAACATTCGGTTTCTAAGTTGGCAACACTTCCCACCGCCAAGCCGCGAGTTTTCCGAAGCGGGAACGTCCAACGGCTCGGTCTGGAGTAAACAAGCCGTGCAAAAACAAACCAGTGATAAATTTATCTCGTTTCGTTCTGGCTAACCGCCCCCTTCTCTTCAGTCACTTGAGCGCCATGAACTTAAAGACTCCTGCCTTCTACTGAAGCAGAGTTGCCAAACACTTCATTATCCCGCTGTGTTATGAAGTAGATAAGTTCGTGCATGTTTATGGAAGAGGAGAGGTTGCAAGGGAATTCTGATATCTGAATTATATTTGACGATCTTGTAGTGAAAGAGGTATACAGAATGTTGCATAACTGCATGTCAATGTTTTGGGAAATCATTCACGCCTCTAGAGGAAGTATTGGCGTATTTAAGGGGGGGGGGGTGGCTTCCGAGCTGAAATCGTGTTAATAATTATGTATTCAATGTACGTCCAGTTGCCGCAAGGAAAGTGGAGTTTTGTTCTATGATGATCCAAGTACATTTAATGAGCCCTACTTGTATGTATGTTATTTATAATGTTCTGTAAAAGTAAACAAACACACTTTTGAGATAGCTGATATTTTTTACAATCCATAAAATGCTGTAAGGTGACCCCCCCCCCCAAATAAAATCCTAAATCCGCCACTGAAATAAACAAGAAATTTTATACGGAAATGTGCCGTTTCATTGCTATTACAGTGCATTATGTACTGTGCATAGCGCAGGTTGGAACCTGTTGTGGTACACAATGGCAGCTGCTATGGCAACTAGGTACATTCCAGATGAATGGTATTTAATTGGACGGTAGGAATGGTCAAATCACAGAATATTTAGGAATGCAGAAGTGAAATAACCAATAGAACCCATGGTAGAACGGCGAACTCAGTCAGCAAGATGGCTTCCCTGGCCAGCAACATGGTGGATACACGTACCGCCAATCAGCGTAAGGTGGCTGGCCTGCTAGTCGGCAGCTCGGCCAATAGGAAACCTGCAGTAACATGCAGGAGCCAAACAGACACTTGGTTGTTATTAAGAGTGCTCAAGTAGGATAAAATCTTAATTATAGATTTATATGAAATTGTGTTAGTTTTGTAGACGATACTAGTAAGTGCAATTTATTTATTTATTTATTTATATCACCCAACGGACTCAGATAGTGAGCTCCTGAGTATAGGGCTTGTCATTAATGAATACAGATCTACAATACAATATGAACACTACATACAATCTTAAGACAGTTTAACAATTTTCCAATGTTTCCTCTTACAAAACAATTTAAGCTTTCATAGTTCTCTCATAAAGGTGTGTCAAAGTCATAATTTGCATGTTCTGATGCCATGCAAATAATGAAAACCAGTTGACTTATGTAAGTGAAATAATTCACAGTGAAATAACAAGCCATGGGCTACGTAATAAAACACTAAGAAACATTCCGCGAACAAATTTTATATTTTAAAACATTTAGAATTTTTACACATTTTTTTTTGTACTTCTGTGATTTTTTTTTAAAAATTCAAAATATGGCATGGTGGGTTTTTTAAAGGTTTTCTTGCATAGCTAATGGGATGTAAGTTTACAGTTTATTAATTAAAGTAGATTGGTTGGTTTTTACTATTTGCAGGGCAGTGTAACATGCAATTTTTTTTTTACTTGACACCCCGTTAAGAGAAAAGTATGATAGCTAAAATTGTTTTGTACGAGGAAACTACACTCACAGGTATCGTCTACAAATCTAACGATATTTCATAAAAATATAAAATTATGATTTTATCGCACTTGCAAACCCTTAACAGCTCCGGACAGCCAATAAGCTGCCAAGTTCGCTCGTATTTTCACTTCTGTATTGCTATCTAGTCTGTGCTGTGATGTAGCATTCCGCAGTCACATGCATTGTTAAGGATGTCGAAGAGGCAAACATTCATAATTACATATTTGCACAACATAGTGTTCGTTTTATAGACGTTACTTGTGATTACAGTTTCTACTTACAAAAGTTTTTTATACTCTTATAGTTTTCCCATAGCGACATGTCAAAGTCAAAATTTGCAAGTTACAGGAACATAGGTATAACAAAAACCAACTGACTTATTCAAATGAAATAATATACCCTGAAAACAGTATTATCGACCACGTGCTAAACAATTTAAAAACACAACAAAGTACTTTTGTCATTTTCAAAAATTGTCATAAATTAAGTAAATTAACATAATTTTCACATTTTTTAATTACAAAGAAATTGCATTGTGAGATTTAATTTTTTTTTGCATACGACCCATAATATCTGATTTCAGTGAAAATTATTTCACGCAAGTAAATTAGTTGGTTTTTATTATCCCTCTGTTCCGTAACTGCCAAATTCTGACTCTGACATGCCACTATGGGCAAACTATGAGAGCTAAACAAATTTTACAAGTTTAAAATGTGGTCACAAATTAATAACGTCTATAAAACGAACAATGTGTCGTACAAATATAAAATTATGCATTTCTGCTTCGTGAACGTCCTTAATAGCTAGTGGACCGTGCTGTAGAGTTACATGAAAGTATTTTTTTCTTATATATATTAAAAATGTTTCCAGTGCGTTTATCTACGAAAATAATAGGCTGCACACCTCAATCTGTGTCCCTGTGATTTTAAAAAAGCCGTCCACTAATTAAAAACATGATTTCCAAGCGCCTCAAAAGTGCCAAAAATGACTTTTTCACGTTGCTGTAGCTGAGAAAATATCAGCCCTAATTGGAAAACCAAATCATAAAAACCTGCATTGGACTTTATCACATACTTTCCACAAATAAAATAACATGGTCATCGTTTGTAGTCCCGTTGAAAAAACCCTTTCTACGAAAACACTTTGCGCTAGTTTAGTCCTTCGCTCCTAGAGGCGATGAGGTGTTTGACGGACGTGTTATATTAGACTTATAGCCATCCCCATTTCCGTGCCAAAAAAAATAGCTAGTTCAGCAACAGTGCGTTTTTGAGCCTACTTTCATTTTACATTTTTGTTCCACAAAATGTTGCACGTAATTTTACAACACCCTGTGTTAACATATGTTTATGATCACTCCACGAGAAACCTAACCAAACTTGGCGAAGAAAATATCAGAGGTAAAATGCCATACGATGAAATTTTCCGTGCACAACGTGGCAACACAGCACAGCCAGGTCCCCTTCAGCAGTTACATGCTCGATCTTGACTGCAGAGGTAAGGTAATGGACGTGGAGAGTCAGCTATATGTCTACATGACAAAGATTCGACTTTACGACAAAATAGGCCTGGGTTAATAACTACACTTCATGAATTTAGATATTGTTCTGGAGTGCAATAGGTTCTCCTCTGGAAACAAACATTTAAGTGTAAAACAAAATAGAAAATATTGACATAGTTATACTTACGGTGTATTTATTACGATGTGTTTTTCCCATGGTAATTACCGTCCCCAATACACACGAATTTTTTACCTAAATTCCAAGCAACATGTGATTTTGCTTAGAATCTTATTTTGCTTTCTAATGCACAAATTCACCTGTGTCATTGGCAATATTGGTACGAAAACACGACTTCCTTCATCGATTAAAACACGTAAACCGTATACCCTAAAGCCAGCTGTTTAAATTGTGAACACAAGTTTATAACGTCATGCTCCCTCTGCGGTATAACCTATCACCTCTACGATATGGAACCTTTTAAAATCATAGCAGTTCACCACCTACATAAAAACAATTGACCAGTCAATTGTTTTGAGCTATACACCTTGCAAAGAAGTGCAAGGGTAAAATTCTGAACTTACATTCAATCACTCAGGTTTGAATCCTGGTCTGATCTTCCTTGCTGTTACCTTTTCTGAGTGCATGGATCGGCTGGTTATCTCTAACGACGCCCCGTTTATTGTTTAGATCTGTTTCAAAATTTCATAGAGTGAAGATATTTTCACTCGGGTGGCTGCCATTCCTTCATTAATTCGTACGGTAGTTTCGGTAGTTTTCTGGTAGCATACCAGAATTCTAGTACCTTGAACCTAAATTCTAGTATACGTTAAAATTATGTGACAATGTACTATAACTATAGTACACTCAGATAAGATTATGACTTAATATACCATAATTATAGTACACTTGGATAAGTTTATAACCCAATGTACCATAACTCTGAGACATTCCCCAACTATTTATAGAACACCTAGGTAATTTGCCGTAATTCCCTAAAGTGAGTGAGAGAGACTTTTGGTCAGCGCTAACATCGAGGTCTTTAGCGCAGGTGAGGAGTGACATGAGGTAAGTATGGAGCGGCGCCTGAATGATGGATTGGGGGAAACGGGAGAACCCCGAGGACCAATGGCATCGTCCGGCACGATTCCCACATGCGAAAATCCGTGGACCGACCCCACTGGGAATCGAACCGCTATCGCCTTGGTGGGAAGAAAATGCTCTGACCATTCAGCCACCACGGACCCCTTAGTTCCCTAAAGTCGGGTTAGGTTATGTTAGGTTGTCAGAGGATACCGGTAATGGCTGTGGAGAGGTCTGCGCAGATCGTCGTTACAATCGGTGCTAAGCTGGACAATGACTTACTTTTTATGGCACGCGTTTGATTCCTAATTCAACACACCTGGATTTTGTTTTCCGAAGTTTTTCGCTATCACTTACGACGAACGCTGGGATGGGTAATCAATACAAGCCATGGTACCCTCCTTTCCTGTACCTGAATTCGCGAATTTATTGTATGACAATACGGAATCCAAACGAATGTTTTTATTTTACAGTTGAAATTGGAACATTACTTCGTTAGACGCTTCGTGGATAACTTTGAGCCAGTATGAAACGTGTAGCTAAACGAGGAACTAATACCTGCCTATCTAGTCTGGGTTCATATTGCCTACTTCATTAGGGCAGCAGCCAATGAACAGTTAGCTTATGATCGATATTTAGAGATGATGGTTTATCGCGGGAAAACTTGATTGTTTGCTGGGTTTCAACGTAGGTTCAGTTTTAGATTACTGGTATCCGCTTGTACGTAGAGCTGTTGCCCTATTTGACTGAGCCAATAAGAATCCCGCTATTGTAATATTTGATGCCTGTTATTGGCCTGCAGACAGCTACGTTGTGTGAGAAGTAAATCACCCAATCATACAAGTTTGAAGAAACTACAGTAGCACAAATCTTTTTCACGATATACCATCACTAGAGGTACGTCAATTTCGCGGATTCATCTGGTAGCAGCCTAGACTTGTCAGTCCTATACACCCACTGGCCACAATCGATTATCTATTGGTTTATAACCGTACATGCAGGTAGCAAGAGAGAGCACTTCGCATTATTTCCTTATTTACAACTGGCTTGCAGTAGTCAAACGCGTTTTGTAACAGCCGCCAGCAAGTCACAGACATGACAATGAAGTATACATAATTGGCGTTCAACCTGACCTGGAATGTATCTGCGAAATTTACGTACCTCTAACCATCATCTCAATCTATAGGTGGGGAAATAAAGGCAGATGTAATATATGAGGAAGTGTTGGAGGACAACACATTGTGACTGTGATACTGTGTGTATCACAAGGACTGCTCCTGGTACATCTGCATCTCATGGCAACTAAGACGAGAGATGTTTGGTCGGCTTGCCAGGGCTTCATTAGAAACTCCTAGACCACAACCTGCTCGTGGGCGTCTCTCGTACCCATTACTCGGCTTCAATCCATCGTCGGCTCCCTTCCTTATCTCTCTCTTTCGAGTATTCTAAATCTGGAGTTGAATCCAACTTCATCGGAACCTCTTAACCCACCGCCTCCCATCTTTTCACGAAGCCACCATCATCAGCGAACCTGTGAGATATAGTAACTTCGTTAGCTCTCCCTCCCAACACATTCACTCTCTTCGCGGTGCGACCGCAACTTCGAGATCGAGTATCGATCTCCTCTCGATTGCATCAGTCGCTCTTTGCAGGGTTGCCATCTTAGCGACTTTCGCTACTTTAAACGTTCGTTTGGTCGCTGTCAGCTTTGTCTTTGCGAAATGCCGTTTCTTCAGTGAATGGGCCTGTAAGATATACGACAACAATTTTCGTATTTTTTTTATTTCATTTAAATGTTTGTACCAGACTTTTTTCTTTTTAAAGACATAAATAGTGCCTAAATCTATTTCTTACGAAGTTTTTTATTTATAACAGTTTCTGAAAATGGCTCGTCTAAGTCAAAATTTGCATGTCACGCTTTTAAGAACATTCACTAAAACCAACAAACTTGCCAAACTGAGATAATCCACAATGCATAACTATGTTCTAGACTACAAGGTCTCCTATACAAAACCAAAAATTAAATATTTTTGTGTAAAAAATGCTGAAATTTAAACTTGAAATAAAAAATTTCAAGATATAAAACATATTTTATTCTGTAGCTGTATATAGAATACCTCGTATCTTACAACGCCGTTAATCATTGTGAATAATTTAAGTCTGGCAAGCCAGATGTATTAGTGTCGTTCTTAAAACAGCGACATGTAAATTTTTACGTTGGTAAGCCATTATGCAAAAAAGATTATGGATAAAAAAATTCCACAAGAGCAAAATTTACTCGCAGTTTATGTCTGAAAAAAATTAAAGAAATATCTTATTCAAATATAGCAAGAAGTTGCCAGCATAACTGATAAGCCTACATTCCTCAAGGTGGGTGCAAATTAACCCTGATTGTTAAAATCGTTTAGGTACATCTAAGAATATTTAATGATAATATTAATTAAGACATACGTATGATAAACGAAATGTACAAAAAAAGTCAGCTTACTAACCAGTAGGGCCTATATCCGTAACCAGATTTATTAAAATGAAAAAAAAAAAAAAAAAAAAAATTATATGTCTTTCGATTGCAGATTTCAAAACATTCCGAAAGGATGTACACAATACACAAAAGTCCAATCACCTAACTAGAATATACATGCCGAAATCAATTAACTTCGGAAAAATAGTTCACCAAATACATCACATTAAGCAAAAAATGACGTGGTTGCCATTGTAATAATAGTAACGGAATACGGAAAAGTTAAGTCAACTTGTTATGTAGTATATGTGTATCAAGTTTGATGAAATTCTAAGATATGATTCCTTAGGTATCTAGGTTGATCTAAAAATGTTAAAATGGCCACCATTTTGAAAATATGAAAAGGACGTAAGAAAAATATATAAAAGGCAAGTAAGGTTGCTAAGTACTGTATGTATACAACAATTGATGAAATTAATACACATACACACACACCTACAGACACGCGCGCGCACACACACAGAGAAAGGTGATCCCATAAGCCTACTATTTAATTTGTAAAATAGGCTAAACATTTTAAGAATCATGAAAAGTTCTGTCACCCACCTTGTGCCTCAAATGCGTTGCAATGTGTTCGTAAATGAATGAGCCATTGAGAAACAACATACGACAATTT
Organism: Medauroidea extradentata; assembly: GCA_003012365.1. Classification (NCBI taxonomy): domain Eukaryota; kingdom Metazoa; phylum Arthropoda; class Insecta; order Phasmatodea; family Phasmatidae; genus Medauroidea; species Medauroidea extradentata. The sequence goes on along the minus strand of PNEQ01081677.1, from coordinate 19,824 downwards.
TCTACATAAATGAGCTGTGGGTTTTATAAAATTTTGTAAAGAAGTAAATGCACGTGTTATTAAATCACATGTAAGCATTATTTACGAGTGTAGCAACGCACTAGTTAGTTTGAAAAACGCTATATTTCATTGACTAACAACGTACAAAATGCCAGCATACGAAAATAAAACTCACTTCGGACAAAGACGGAATGTCATTGTTAAGAGGTTTTGGTAGATAATTAAGCGCTGAACTCCTCAATTGAGATTGAGGAAAAGGGACAGAAAACACGAATTCACGCTTGCCTTTAGCCTGTTTTCTCACTAAAAAATATTTAAAGTGTTTTAAAACAGAAATATATTCACAAAGGATGCAACTAGATAATATAAGTATTTAACAGAAGAAAATATATTTCAAACAAATAGAGTTACATGATATTTCGCTGAAATACACTTATATTTAAATACATAATTGTATTGATATTCCAGTATCAGAACTTCTACTCTACTAACAAATATACGACTTTTGTTTCTGCTCCTAAAATGTTTTGTTGTCTTAGGTGTATTGTTATTTGATAAATTAGAATAAATGAATCACATTGAAATTATGCTAATTTATTAACTGTGAAGGCTTCTTAAAAAGGCAAAATGCGGTGAATGTGCATATCGAGAGTACGTAATTTAATCTTATAATATTTTCATTCAATTGACTAGTTAGACCAGGCCAAATGACAAAAATGGAAATATTCGTAGGCCAAACAATGTAGGGATAGCAGGGATTAATTTGTCGAGATATCATAGATACTGTAGTGCAAGATAAGCCTCATGAACTTAATAAACGAAAATAATTTCTTTTTGGTCAATGTGTCATGTTTGTTGATAATTTACGTGGATAAAAATTGTAATGATATTTTAGGATAGCGTACATTCCAGTAATAAACTATTCCGTAACCGAAAGTATTTAATTTTTTTTTATGCTACAGACTTACAACCAGTAAATGTAATTTGCGAGATACTTTAGGCGGCCGCCTGACTGACGCTCGAACTACGTACATCACGTTCTCAGTTACGTTTTTCCTCAGAGACCAGTTAAGATGCGTCCACAATGCTTAGCTAAGCAAAGAAGAATATGACTGTTAAGACACCATATGTATATATATATATATATATATATATATATATATATATATATATATATATATATATATATATATATAGAGAGAGAGAGAGAGAGAGAGAGAGAGAGAGAGAAGGGAGGGGGAGTTACAAGTGTAGCAAAATTTCATGTGGGCAGTTCTCTGAAGTTTTTGGGATAGGGGTCTTATAATTAGATATAAAAGAGTTCTTGAACTACTAGCTCACAAAGCTTACAAAAATGCACAAAACAGCAATCAACTATAACATTCCCAGCACCCTTATTATGCACACAATTACTTCTGTATCACAGAAACGTTAATTAACTCTGACTATTAAAGCACAACAACATTTATGGGATTGTGTTTGGTCTTGCAAGCCGTTAAATGATAATGATAATAATAATTAGTAAATTACTAGCATTTAACGATACCCGGTCCAGTCAACAGTGCGACCGCGCTTCGACCGGTCAAATCGTAGCTCCCGCCATCGTTCGGCGGCTAGCCGAAGCAGCCTTCGTGGGTCGCCTGCAGCTGTTGCGATCCGCAACCCGCATTACACGCATGATAAGCTCGGCTGCGCGCCAGCAGGCGCCGCCGACCGCAGCAGCAAAATTAAATTTATTATGGGCGATGGTTCAGTGAGTGTAAATACAGGCTGCGCGTGGTTATATGAGAACTTTTGAAATCCGCATTTTAAAATAATTTTCAGGCTTGGAATAACATATTTTTACATACAATTTGGAGTAAACACGATTCACTTTCGGAGTGGGTTAATTTCATACATTTTTCAAATAGTATAATTTATTCATATTCTATAATAATACATACAAATTAAAATTAAATAATCTGAGGTACTAGCATCAGCTAAGTACGCTCAGATACAAAGTAAAATAACATTAAATTATTTTATAAAATTTTAAACTTTATATTGGTGAACGGAGGGGGAATAGAGCCTTAACCCCTAACATCTTACCACTTACTTAGTCGTAGTAAATGTTTAAACAACTCATTCAGATCAAATGTAAAATTTGGCGACACTTTTGTACACCATTACATTTATATACCTGAAATACAATAATGGCACTTATACCTACAATTTTACATGCAAAATATTCCCACTTCTTTTGACAATCATATAAGTACCAGTCTAAAAATCTCAGGTGAACTGCAGAATGATGTATGCAGTCTGCTCTGAAGACATTGTTTTTAAAAATAATTTTAGCTCTCACAGTTTTCTCGTGACTGTGTGTTAAAGTAAATGTTAAAGAACAAATTTGCATGTTACGCCCCCATGCAAACAGTGCAAACAAATTGAGTTATCAAAATGAAATTCTTCTCAGTTAAAATCCACAACATAATATATTTAATTTTGAAAAATAATTATAAAAATTAAAATAAATAAACCGCAAAAGTACACGACATAAATTGCAAATTAAGATAATTAAAAAAATACTTTAATTTTTCACTGGAAGGTTTTCTTTTTTTAATATCTGTTTTCTTAGATAGCACATCACATGTTATCTCACTGTGAATTATTTCACTTAAGTAAGCCAATTGGATTTTCACTAATTGCTTGACAGTGTAGCACGAAGATTTTTACTTCGTCGCACCGGTACAAGCAACAAAACTATGCGAGCTACATTTGTTTCGTAAGAGCAAATTTTACTCGAATAGTGTCGCCTGTAAAACTAACATAAAATAATAACAATATAAAATTATGATTTCATCGTACTGGAACACTCTTACGGAGGAGTGTTAAATATATATTTTTATTTTTAGTTTTTGAGCCATAACATCTATTCAGATTATACTATCAAAATTTTCTCTTTCAATAAGCATAGGATATATTCCTGGTAAAATTATTGACCTAAATAATAATGGAATCTTTCATGAATTTGTCATGCAGAATCATTGCAAGAGAATTACAGATTTACTTTCAAGATTTCCCTTACAATGATTCTGCATGTCAAATTAATAAAAGATTCCTTTATTGTTTATTACAAGGAGTTTACCAAGAATATATAATATGCTTATTGGAGATAACATTTTGAAAAAAAATTCGAATAAATGTTATGGTTCAAAATATAAAATTAAATTAAAATGTCTACCCCCCCCCCCCATAAGGCAACCCTAAGGGGATTAAAACAATCAGTTGCGTCATTTAGAGGAGGCAAGGGGGCAAATGACTCCCCCTGGATTTAGAAGGAAAATGTATTTTTTGTGTATTTTGTTATTTAAATAAGTTTTATTATTAAAGTTTCTAATTAATACATACTTAATTAATAAAATAATATGCAACAATGTCACTGTCGCAAAAAAAAATCTTGCCCCCCTCCCCCCAAGAAAAAGCTGAAATGACGCCCCTGAAATAAAAACACGGGGGAATGGCCTCCGACGCAAAGAATGGCGAGAGGGCTTGACTCCTCCCCTCGTCCAATGTCACTCCCCGTTCACTTTTACTCTTACCGGATTACGATGGAGGGGGTAGGGACGTGGAATTAAGTGAAAATCGATTCTCCAGAATTTATGATAACACCCTGATTTTTTTTTTTTTGCTACTCATTTTTTAATAGTTCAGAAAAATCAAAAATTACATGTCACGACATTACCAGAATATTAAACGTACGTTTTCGAATTCATTAAAAATATTCTCAAAGGGCCAACTTTTACCGATAATCGTGTTTGTAGAAAACGTCATTTCCATTGGCAACAGTGAACAATGGATTTAATTTTTAGTTACAGAAGTGTGTGAGTGTTTATATATTTATGTATGTATGCATATATATGTATATGTATGTATGTATATATATATATATATACATATATACATACATATATATTTATACATAAACACACATGCATTTTATAAAGGGAAAAAAATATCACCTCTTATTTTATGAAAACTATATTATACACATCTATCTCCATTAAATAACTTTCGTATGTTGTAATACAATAACAGAATAAATTGCAAAGATACTATTTTAGTTACATTTAATTGTATGGAGAGAATAAGTAACAATAAAATAAAACGATACTACAAAAAGCTGAGTTATCTGTTTCGAAAGAATATTAAGGAAAATTTACTTGCTAGAGTCAAGTAGACTTTTTCAGTCTTGTAGTTCACTACAGATTAGTTAGGTTGTCAAATAAACGCAAACACATAGGTTCACTTTTTGGACGCAAAAATACTTAGCCTACCTGGATAGTTTTGTAAACTTAGTGAGTTATGTTATTCTACCAGGGCCAACAGGAGACTTCGCAGAGGTTTGAGTAGGAGAAACGTAACAAAAACAACATCGATATTCCATCAAACCTCTAGTTTCCAGCTTCACCTAAAAACTGAAGTGGCATATTCGTACACAGATTTAGCAACTAAGCTTCAAGGCCCAAAACCAGCTGACAGTCTTTCTGTTGTAGTGTCATCTTTATCAGACTTCAGCTGAGACACAATATGTTATGACGTAATGACAAACATATGGAATTATTCGGGCCCTTCTATTACTTTGAGAATGTTGGGTGCCCTCCAGAGCATTATTCCATGCTAATGTGGAATTCTGTTCTGGTATAATCTTAACAACGTAAAAAATATTTTAGTTGTATATTGTTTGTACAGTAAGCTACTTAAGTTCAGTTTTCAAGTTTTCTTAAAGACATTATAAGAAAAATTAAACGTCTTACCGAATTAAAGATGAAATGACAACGAATCATTGGTGTCAGAAGTTTTGAGACGTAACTGGACAATTTAGCAAGCAAAAATTTAATGACTGGATTTATTTACTTGGACATACTCCATTGCGAAATATAAAAGTTTAATGCAACTGAATACGTGGATGTTGTGCTACATTTTAAATGAATTTTGAGATTTAATGGTTCACAAGAACAACGTTATAAGCGACAAAATTCAACAGTTATAGGAGATCAAATACATTGCTTCTAGATGCAATGTTGTATTGCTTATCATTTAATTACAATATGAGCAACGATTTCAACTGTTGTTACAAGCAATTAAGAGGTATCTCACACATGCAGAGGAACAAATGCAATGTTTTCTAACTTTAACTAATTTTTACCAAAAATGCTGGTTACAACGTTTATCTCGTGAGAAATTCATTTATAAAAGACACAACGATGTTTCATTGCGAAATCACATGCATGTCTTCGAATAGCCAATGGTGCAGAAATGTTAACGTGTCATCAGTTTGTTTTAGGTTATCTTACAAAGGCTACACAAAATCGTCAAAGTTATGACTTTGGCATATAATAATGCACTAAGTAATTGTCTAGAATTCTACGAAATTATAAAACAAGCTGGAAAGTAAACTGTAGCAGAATGGGCCCCTTGCATGAAAAACGAAATTCAGTTGAATGTACAATAATTTGGGATTACTTTGTACCATTTTTGGGTAACTTTGTACCATTTTTGGGTAACTTTGTACCAAGAATTTTCTTTTATATAATAGGTTTGTAGCATTCAACCACTATGCAAACTTTAAGAATAACAAATTTATTAGGCCTAATCTAGAACACAACCGTATTCTTATATTCTGAAATACTTCATTTGAAATTTAACTAGGCTGGTGGTACAAAGTTGCCCTGACCGGTACAAAGTTACCCCAGATGACTGTACTTAAATATTAGGCCTACATTTAACACACGGAATAATGATTTTGAATATAATTTTATATAAATACATTATTTATTAATTAAAAGCAAAATAAAGTGGTGAAAATAGCAGACGACGTGGTCTCGGAGGAACACGACTTTTGATTGGTCCACGTCACAGGCCAGTTATAGACTGTAAACAATACTGTTTGCCGATCTTTAACGTGTAATGAACGATTTTGTAATTAACGATGACTGTAGCTGGCGGATATGTGACTGAAATTTAAGCCAGACAATCTGTCTGAAGTTGATATTTTCATGGTTTGGAAATATTTAAAAGAAATGCTTGAAGTAAAATTCGCCAAGGCTAAAAGGTAACTTTCAAAATAGGCTTGTTCTACTGAAGTGTAAATGGTTTGCAACTCATTTGAAGACTTTTATAAAGATAAACGGGGAACAATTTTACTAAGGCAAAATAAACATTAATATACAAAACCTTGTTATGACAGCATGGTAATGGTGAAGTCTGGTTAGGCACGTGTAAGCTTTAAACTAAAATGTGTTGTTTGCTGATAACTATCAACAGAAAAAAAGTATTACATGGAGTGATTCAACTTTATTTATTAACTCTACATTTTTATCAGTCTTGAAAATCAATGTTCAAGCTTCTCGCTTAAGCCTGCTTGATTTCTTAGGCCTATACGATTTATCATAGAACCACTGAATTCTACCGTGACCTGCAAATGAATGGCCCAATATATTTTATCCCTGTAAGGTCTTTTGTATCTCGTTTTCTTCAACCATTTATTTGTTTAGTTAACATTGTTTTCTTGCAATGTAACCCTAACCGAAAAATTAATGAGCATTAAATAATATAGGAGCTAGAGTATTTTTTTTATGTTGAGTGTTTATTATTAGGCCTACATATTCATTAGTAGGTTGGAAGCCGAATACTCTTTGTTGGAGTCAAGTAAAACTTCAAGTTTGACTTACTAACTTCTTTAGCATAACATAGGGGTACATATAAAAACACAATATTTGTTTTGCAATAAATGCTGTCAAAACCAATAGTATAGACAACTTAAGCCAGACTTGAAACAACCATGCATTCTGCCCTAGGCTACAGCACGACTTGTTTCAAATTAAATTTGTGAGTATAAAGTTTAGGCAAACTCGTATTATTTTCAGTATTTTTTTGTAAAGTCTACCGTGTTGACTGCATGACACAGTTCACGGTAGATATAGCGAGTCACAGAAACATTCACGTCTCGGCGCGCTGCTTTAAGCCATCTCCGTCGCAACTTTTATTTCATTTTTTTGGGACGGGAAAAACAGTTTGCCGGCACAATTCACACTTGTGTTTGTACAACGAAGTACAAAACACCATTTATTATTCGACATTGTGACGAAATGTTTAACTCCAGCACCATTAACCTAAACGTCGTCCCACATTACCCGTTGTTGCCCGTTGTTGCCCGGTGTTGCCCGGCGTTGCCACACATGTTGTGACGTACTGTTTTCGCAGGAGTTTGAAAAGTGTCATTTTCAAATGGCTATAATTATGTGAAATCGGTTGCAAAATTAAAAACGAAAACTTCAGGACGGCTTATTTTTTCATCCTGCTTCTATTTAATTACTTACTGAAAATTACTTGACAGGCCTATTGTGAACGGAAATGACCTCGAGAACGAGTGTTTCGCCTTCACGAAATAAATATTATAAACACGTTTAGGAGAAGGAAACCACTATTCACACAGGAAAATATTCTTGAATAATATTCGTAAGTACACGAAATCCATAAATATTATATCGTTGGTAAATAACAAATACTTAACTGAAGTTCTGCATGATATTAAGCGTGAGACCAAGTTGAAAATTCAACGTCAGGTTACCTTATCTAAATACGTACATGATCTGCTTAAGTGTCTGCGATTTTGCGCAAGTATTTTTTTTACCTGCATGACCACACAATAACAGTAAATTAATGTTCTCTCCATTTTCAATAAAAATTAACAAAGGATTTTTTTTTATTTTGAGTTCTGTAGAAAATTCCATTCTTTAATGACTTACATGAGTACAATTAAATTACTATAATTTTACAATTTCCAAGCTATTAGTAAGCTGTTAGCCTCCTTTAAATCGCAAATTTAAAAGATAATATTTCACAATTCTATGAATTTTGACAGATACATTGCAAACTCTGTCAAAATAAAATTCCTGTATGCATTTAATATAAAATAAAGGAATTTTACACCTCAGTACATTCAATGGCAATTATCTAAAAAATCACAGCTAATGCGTGTTTCATACATTTATTTTAAACATTTATTGTTGCAAGCTGGGTTTCTGAGGGCTGCGTGACCGGCAGCTGTTTCGGAACACTGCCCATGAATAACAAGCCGGGCGGCTACATGATCGAAGTCACGCCGAAACTACGTCATAGAGACCTGTTCGAACTGCGCTTTTACCCTACGAGGCTGGCCTACGAGACTCAAGTCACGTCCGAAGCATGCTGTAATGTCTATTTTTAGACCCCTGTAATGTGATGAATCCCCAGAGTTTGGCCAGAGTATAAAAGCACCGAATCAACATATTTGGCAGAGTTCGCAATTGGTCGTGCTAGAGGAAGGTGTTATGCTTGTGGAGAGAAACTGGTGAAGACAACTTGGTCACGTCAAAGTCTACTGGGAGGCTACAGGCTCATACCTTCGAAGCAGTATTGGGCGGAACAAGAGGACTGGTGCTGCGGGTCGACGGACAACAAGGAGGTGCGCGACGGGAGTCGAACCGTAGACCTCAGGAGTGAAGACAGTGGTGCACTTGTGGTGCTGTGCAGCACATGGTGAGCCATCACCACTTCGGACTGATAAGGTTGTACATTGTCCCTATTTGAGAGACTGTTGATTGGATATATGACTGCATTTTATTGTGATTTGTAGTCTTTTAATAATGGTAGCTTTAATTGTCAAAGTTAATTAACGTTTCTGTGGCACAGTAGTAATTGTGTGCATAATCAATTGTATTGTGAAAGTTATAGCTGATTACTGTTTTGTGTGCACTGAGAAAACAATTTTGTTGGTGCAAACAAAATTAGTTTGAATCAACCAAATCATTTGTTTGTATAGGGGCAATTAGATATTTTTTTGCTCGTACCAAATTATTTTGTTCCCTCGATTTGTTTGACGCAAATAACTGAATTTTGTTGGCAGTACCAAATATTTAGCTGGTCATAAAAATATTTCGTTGGACATATTAAATGCACACGCAATGTTTTAAGAACTAAAAAATATATTTTATAATCTTAACAAATTGCTGAAATTTTAAGACCTAAAAAAAAGTATGGTTTGACCGGGATTTGATCCACTATCCCATCGCTTGTTTCTTTCTGTAAATGACCTAACCAACTGAGCTACGAGTGCTTCTGAGGTAGTGGGATTGTTATTTGTATAGGAATAGTTAGGCCTAATATTACATTACGATTGTACTGCTTTATTTTCTAACATTTTTGTCTTCCGTCAGCGAAAATGTAAACGACGTCGATTAATATTACCAAATTATTGCCGTGCACCGCAGCACAAAGACCGAGACGTGCAGCTGCGGTGTTTTTCAAGTTTATAGCATTTTCCGTTGTGATCGATCGAATAAACCACTTTGAAATGGTTATAGCTAAAATTAAGATACTTGAATTATGCTGATTAACAGTTTAGACGTCCTACTTGTCGTATAAGCTTATAATTTGAAAGTTGAGGTATACAGCGTTCGCCATCTTTTCGCTTACGCACGCCAGCCTGCTATCTTCCGCAAGTCAACCAAATGGATTTAGTTTCGCCAACAAAATCATTTAGTCCATCGAAAAAAAAATTTGGTTCAAAGCACATCACTTATAACTAACAATATTATTTTGTTGACAAGCTGTAACAAGTTGGTTTTTTACACAAAATATTTATTCGACATCCTTTAGTAACCAAATATACGTTTGGCACAAACAAAGTGCGTTTAAATGAATAATTTGGCCGAGGGAAATAAAACAAATTTGTTTGGAGGACTCCAAGCTTGGTCTTACCAACAAAATATTGTTTGCCTGAAGCAAACATCACCCAAACAAATATATTTAGTATAATGAAACAATTCTTTCTCTCAGTGTGTGTTTGTAAGATTTACTCTTTTATTTATAATTATAAGACCTCTATCCCAAAGAGCTCAGAGGATTGCCCACATGTAAGTTTTTTGCTTAAACTGGTAACAATATATTATCGCATGTTTACTATTTAGAGTGAGTCGAGAGGAAAGGACAATTTTGTAGGACGTGATAGCACTGGTAATTGTGATCAAAAAAGTTCATATGAATATGGGGTCAATATGTGACGATTATCGAGATAGCCTCGTTTGAATGAAAAACACAGAAAACCTGTAAATGTATCTTATTGTTTTATGTTTGTGCTTTAGTAATGTAAATAAAAATCCAGCAAAAATGTAGGTCAGTGGCGTGTGGTGTATGTGTTGCAAAGTAAGCTGCGCTTGTTCTCAACTGTACTTGTTTACTTCCTCGTGTACGGGGCCGCGGTGGCCGAATGGTTAGACCATTCGCCTCCCAACCAAGGCGATTCGGGATCGTGGGGTCGGTCCCCGGATTTTCGCACGTGGGAATCGTGCCGGACTATGCCGTTTGTAGGTGGATTTTCTCGGTAATCACCCGTTTCACCCGCCCCTTCATTCCGGCGATGCTCCATACTCACATCATATCACCCTTCACCAGCGCTAAAGACCTCGATGTTGAGCGCTGACCAAAATCTTTCACTCACTCGTGTACACGTCAGCCTCTCAGATGTGGTCATACTATGTGTATAATGTGTGCTAACTTGTGAGTGGCCGCAATACGTTCTGTCACACCTAGTAGTACTGCAGTTGTTACTGGTTCCTGATACGTGCACTGACATTGTACAGTACTGAGCAAACATCATCTTGCCTTGTTTACGACCACTAGAGACCCCTGGTTTCTCGCGAAGAGAATTTGCCCCTCTTTGTTTCCGTGCCTTACGTGCACATCTGCAGTTCTGCTTCGTGGTCAGTGATTGGATATATTAACTGTCCGAGCCTTGGTATTCTACCGGCAAATCACAGACGTGAGGTGTTGCAGGAACGTTATTGTAATTGGCTCTGTTAAATGAGATACGGCTGTTCACATATACATGCTGTCAATAACCATGAAGCACAACTGCAGTTGAGCACGTGAGCCACTGAAACAAACTGGGGCAAAATTCTTTTCGCGAAAAACAGGTGTCTCTATTGATCACTACACGCCACTGATATAAGTTATAGCTGGAAGTCGCTCATATTTCTTTATGAAGCCTTTTAGTGTGATCCGTGTTTACATTATACTTCCGTCTCTATCCGACATGGTCTCTTATCTAGCGTAATTAATGGCCGTCAGACTGAAATCGATTTTAATCCAATTTAAATGAAAATATTAAATTCTGTGCTCGTTTTGAAATCAACTCAGAAACGTACTAAGTGGTAAATAATGACAGGAAACCAAAAATATATCTTCGTTTATATTGTTTAAAATATGAACTAAATGTAGTAATGTAAGTGATTTGCTGCATGTTGTTAGTGGAGTTTATAACAACTCAACGGAAACAGTTTTTTAACGTAGAGTTAACCTGCTAAATCATTATAGTGTCGTTTGTTTATAACTACACACTATCAAATTATTTCATTTTGAATTACCTTTAAACTATTTAATCAGTTTTAGGCTTTACATTGCAACTGTAGGTGATGGTCGATGTTGCTCGTAACCAAAGCGAAGTAAATCCATTATTGACTCTCTTGATACAGTTCAACTGTAATTATTACAACGTTTAACCAAGTCGATGGAATTCATGTCTTGGTAAAGTTTTCACACGTAGTCTAATTGATTTATAGATACGTTGCTAATGACGCAAATCCACGCATTTCGGATTATGAAGGATTATAGATGAGATGCGATAAGAACATACGATAACAATGTGCTTTTGGGACAGTTAAGAGATTGCATTTGTCTTACTTATCATAAAGCAGCTTTAAAGCTAAGCTAATTGATATTGATTGTACACTATTTTGTTCAAAAGTGTTCTATCGGTTGGACAGAAAACGTTTAGTGAGTATTTTAATAAAGAATGATCGCTTAAGTCAATGGTTATTGCTCCTGGCCGGTGAGCCAAGGGCCTCGGGTTTGAATCCCGGTCAGTGAGGTCAGTAATTACAGTTGCCTCTCTGGGTTCAGTACTGGGTGTTTTGTTGTCCTCTTACTGCGGAAGAAAAAGACGAGCCATCCCTGTTTCACCTTCCCCTGAGGTTCAAACTGACAGCACATCAACTGTTCGAATGTTCAACTGATTACTCGTCCAACACCCTCCTTTCATTCCTCATTAGTAGCAATCCCTGTTTTTCGCGAAATTTTTTTGCAACGTTTGGTTTCAACGCGTTATGTGCAGATCTGCATCTCTGCTACATCGTCTGCGGTTGGATGATTTTACTCTCACTAGCCCTAGGCAAATTACAGACGTACATACTCACAATAATCTTACTCTGATTGGTGCAGTAAAATGAGAGACGTGTCTGAACAAAGACACGCTGCCAATAACCATGAAGCACAGCTGCCGATGTGCAGGTGAGACACTGAAACAAAGTGGGACAAAATCGTGGCCCTTCTTATTAGTAGGGGCCTCACAAATTCGCGTTTTCATTTACACACACGCTAGAATTCCAGAGACTATAAGTTCGCGTCAATTTTGCGATTGGCCCTTGGTTTATTTGACATCCTCTGGAAGTTTCTGAGCCAATAATGAAAATATACCCTACCATGCCCTGTTCCACTGTGTAAGCCAGCAGCCTATGAGCAAACCTTGTCTGCTTCAGTACATATATATATATTCTTGGAGGCTAGCCTACAGGTTAGTGAACCCGCGAATATTTCCCGTCTCTACCAGTTAGTAGGGACCGAAAATTTTAGCGAAAATTTTTTTGCCCAATTGAGTTTCAGTGCCTGACGTGCACACTTGCACGTCTACTTCGTCATTATTGGCAGAGTGTTTTTGTACAGCGTTGTTATACATTTGACTGTGCCAATCAGTACATGGATAACTGTGACACAACACGTCTGTGATTTGTGGGTTTAACCTCCAGACATTAGATGTTACGGCATCCAATCACTGACCACGAAGCAGAGATGCAGGTGTGCAGTAAGGCACTGAAACAAAGTGCTGCAAAACGTACTTTCGCGAAAACTTACTGTCCCTACTTATTAACCAATAGGTATGAAGCAAGTGCACCACTTCAACAACGTTTGCTATTTCTTACAATAATGGCGGACTGTATGCTTCCCAACCAATGAGAAATATATATGCCTCGACTACTTGTAATTATTACACATCCGGCGGAAATAATTTCCATCAAATGTTCGAATGTTAAACTGCTCTACTATTTAGGTCGAATGGTCCATCAGGTAAAAGAGATGTATCCGGGTTGGATTAGGTTAGGTTAGGTTGGGTTCGGTTGGGTTATGTTAGATTAAGTTAGGTTAAGCTGGGTTAGGTTATGTTACACTATGCTAGGTTAGTTTATGTTAGGTTACGTTAGGTTATGTTGGGTTGGATAAGCTTTGGTTAGGTTACATTAGGCTAGGATAGGCTAGGTTAGGTATGGTTGGATTATTTTCGGTTTGGTTAGGTTACGTTGGATTAGGTTACGTGGGTTAGGTTAGGTTGGGATAGGTTGTGCTACACTATGTTAGGTTAGGTACTGTTCATTTCGATTGGGCTAGGTTAGGTTAAGTTAGGTTGGGTTTGGTTAAGTTGGGTTAGGTAATTTGGGTAGGTTACGTTAGGTTACCCTATGCTGAGCTAGGATAGTTTAGGATGGGTTAGGCTGGCCAGATAAGGTAAGGATAGGTTAATTTTTTTGTTGAGATTTTTTTGTAGGGTTTTTTTTGTTAGAGGTTTGTGGTTGGCATTTTTTGTTAAGGATGTTTGTTGGAGTTTAAGGTTGGTTGTTTTGGTTTGGAGAATTAGGTAGTGGTTTTATGGTTAGAAGTGTGGTTGGGGTTTTCTGATTGGAGGTTTTTGGATGGGGGTTCTTGTTAAAGTTTATTGATTGTTTTTTTTTTTTTTTTTTTTTTTTTTTTTTTTTTTTTTTTTTTTTTTTTTTTTTTTTTTTTTTTTTTTTTTTTTTTTTTTCGTTGGTGGAGTTTTTTGTTGGAGGTTTTTGGTTAGGGTTTTTTGGTTAGGTTTTTTGTTTGGTTTATTTTTAGGGTTTCTTGGTTGTGTTGGGTTCCGTTAGGTTCTGAAATTTCAGCCTGTTTATTGTTCTGAACGTTTAAAGATTACTAATAAAAGTGTTTAATTCTATTTTTGATTATGATTCTCAACTTATATTACACACCCTCTTCGTTTTTTCAATTGTTGTTCAAGAAAGAGAGTCTTCTTCTGCGCCATTAGTCGAAGAAAGTCACCAGTAAAAAGTTAAGACAGTTGAACATCCAAACATTTTTTACTGATTAGTTAAAGTTTTTAGTGTAATTTATATTAGCTGCAATTACGTTTCATTCGGATCGAGAAATTACATGGAAAACTAAACAACAAATTTCAAGTTACTTGGTACTTTCTCCACATAAGTAACAATCCTTCATCGGTTCGTCGTTATTCACGGCCATATAGGAACAATTAATTTTAATTCTAAGACCGTGGTCGTTATTCCATTTGCAATGCTACCAATGTACAGGCAGAATACTATTGTGTGACGTAAAAAATTCCCCTCGACAGTTTACTTATTTTTACAGATTTATAACAACTGCAACCGCTGTTTTTCACCAAAACCAAATTTTGCGAGCATAATATTTACTAATAAAATTATTTACGTTTCAATTTCAGACAGCATTATGTAGAGAAAATAATTTCTGTTAGTATTGTAATGTTTTCCGTGTGCCAAAATTATCTCTATATTTGTTTAAATGCATGAATTTGCAGTGATACACAAGAAATATGTAAGATAAAACAAACCTCACAGCCTTCTTATTCAAATGAAACCGCCAAATTTAGAAGGATATGCGTCGTCCGTAAAATGTTAGAGCTTGCCAAGCATTCGACGGCCGGATGGATGGAAATATTGGAAGTCTCAGATTGGCTGAAGGTCACGTGACTGAGGACTGACGGGCGAGGCTCCAGCTTAGCTTGCGTATAGCATGATTATTTTTACGAAAACCAGAAGTCCAACAATAGGCCTACGTTTAAAAAAATAATAATTTCATTGGCTGCTACTTTCTATTCGACGATATCGTATTGAATTAAGTACGAAACATAGTTGCACAAATACCCAGTTGAAGTTCACAATAAACAGTAATCAGGGAAATATAATTTTCTCTCTAATCATGTTCTCTGAAGTGTTCGTTAAACAGTAACCCGTCTTCACAGTCGGACACGGAGCCGGTACTCAGGAAGGCAATAAGCCGGGCTGCTTGAGGTCGCAATACTTGGCCGCTTCCTCAAGAGGAGCAATTGACTTCATTCCCGAGCACTCGACATCCGAGCCTTCTCTTCTTCTGTTCCTCTCTCAAGTGAGACTAAAGACTGCGTTACCCGGCATCGCGAGCAAAACTTTTGTTCGGGGATATACCCTGCAGAGTAGTACGTTCAACAAAAAAGTAGTTATGTACACAGTATAAATATAGGATGTTTAAAATTCGTATTCGGTATTTTGCGATGGGGAGTAGTACGCACTAAAACAAGACAAAAACGTCAAACAGCGAGGATAAAAGAACCTATACCATAAGTAGAGATGATGGTTTATCGCGGGAAAACTTGACTGTTTGCTGGATTTCAACGCACGTTCAGCTTACCAATTGGCTTTCGCTTTTATGTGGTGCTGTTACCCTATTTGACTGAGCCAATAACAATCCCGCTATTGTAATATTTGATGCCTATTATTGGTCTGCAGACAGCTACGTTGAGCCAGACGTCCGATCATTATGGACAGGAAAATTTCGCGAATTCAATGACCTGCATGTTAGAATCAAATATCCTATGCATACTCAGGTCCTGACTATTTGTCCACTAGTTGCTACTCAGGGGAACAGCAGACAATGAACGGACAGACAGGACTTGAGTATGTATAGTACAATGGATTCTAGCCTGCAGCTCCCTGAATGCGCGAAATTTTCCTGTCCCCACCAATCATACATGCCGCAAGCAACTGCATTGTTTTCAAATATATGTTGGCACGAAAAATTTCCGCGGTATACCATCATATTTAATCATAAGATATATGGGCACTTGTTCACAATTCACCGTTTCTACAGAAGTTGTTCCGTGTGACTTAAATTCAAAGTAATACATTCTTGTATTCTACGTCAAAGGGAATCTTTGAAACACGCCTGGTTGATCTCATACGCTGGCAGGTTTCGGCGTGTTCCTCTTGTACTTGTTCATCATTGGTGAAGATGCACACCTTTTGGTGTGTCAGTTTTAGTACGCATGTTTGTTAGACAGATACCCCTCAAAATATTATATCGTCAGCTTAGTGCAAGAACTGGGTAACTTAAATTTTCCAAGATTAAGTTATCTGCAGATGTCTACACTACCCTTATGATTGTTCCTTTCGATATGTATACATTTATAAATGTGTTAATTAGGACTATTGATGCAAGACAAATTTGGATTTTAAAAAATAACTATTTATATGACAAAAGCAATTTTCAGTGTTATAGTTGGATATTCCAGCTACCTAGTTACCTAGTTGTAGCATTAAGCCGACGATATAATATCATTATAACAACCTGTATATCCGAGTATTTCAACAACATATCTATAGCCAAACCACACATGTACGTGGTAGTAGAAACAGGAAATCCTTATAACCACAGACGAGAAACATTCGCGTGTTCACTGACCTGAAGGCTAGTCTACAAGAACATATGTGTACTCAAGCAGAGCTGCTCGCTGATACAGTGGTATGGGGCTCGCTGATACAGTGGTTTGGGGCACGTTGACGCATGCTTTTATTATTGGCTCAGAGACTTCCAGCGGATGTCAAACAAGTCAAGGGCCAATCGCGAAAGTGACACGAACTTATAGTAGCTGGAATTCTAGCTTGTGCGTAAAAGAAAACGCGATTTTTTCAGGTCCCTACTTATAACCAAATGTTCGGGAAAGTGATGTAAACGATGAAGTTACGAAGAACCTCGACGGTAGACTGCGGACATATTCGTACCTACTTTTGCGAAATGCTTATATACAGGATGTTCACAAATGGCCGTATAGTCCTGGGCTAAACTGAAGACGAAAATGATAGTGACAAAACGGTGTAAGATATTTTACGTGCACTACCATAGCCATCTTTAGTAGAAGGCCATGGCCTCATATCTGGCAACCCTGCCAGGAAGGGTAGTTTTAACACTTCTTTTGTCTCGCCAAAAGCAGTGGTTTCTCCTGATTCGCCGGTATGTAGGGCAGAATAACGAATCAGGTACAGCCATTGTCTTTGGAAAGCTACAAGAAGTGTTAAAGTGACCCTTCCTGGCAGGGTTGCCAGATCAAAGGCCGCGGCCTTCTATTAAAGACGGCTATGCCACTATGTGCGCACACACAGCAGGGAGAAATTATCCTCTTGTGTTCCAAGTTCAGGTATTATTTTATTCATATTACGTAAAATTAAGTTTTGACTACTGGGTTTTTCAACCTGCGCCCATAATATTATGTCAGCAGAACAGTGGTAAATATATACTCTGTTTCATATAAGTTTAGTAAAGTTTGACAGCTACTTATGAGCAATAATTGTTTATATGTTGTGGTTTGTGACACAATGCGATCCATTTTTAGTTCTAAAATGAGCCGGGAAACGTCCATTTCAACATTTCCACAGCAAAGTTTGTCTTGCATTGTGCCACATATAACACAATATTACAAACTATTGCCCATAAGTAGCTGTCAAATTTTACCAAACCTTTATGAAACAGACTATATGTAAGATATATGTGGAACGCAAAAGAGGCCTTGCTGAAATCTACATTGCCACAGTGTGCATATCAAATGTCATTGTACAACATTTTTCGACTTACATTTTCGTGTCCAATTTAGCCCGTGATTCGCGTTGTGTGTAGATTTAAGGTCGTTTCTGGGCAACCTATATATTTAAACCGCACAATATAATATCATTAGGGCAAGGAAATAATTTTTTTAAAAGAGTTATTTGGATGTTAGTTTTTTCTATTTTTTTAAGGCATGGAAACGAGAAAAAAAGGCGATACATCAACTTCAATGAAGCCTAGTTCTTTCAAAACATAAGTTTTTATAATATTGGCTAATTATCTACTAAATTAAATTTTTTTAAAGTCAATAATTAGCCAAAATTATAACAACTTAAAAACATATGGTACATAATACAAACTATTCCCAACGTTTCTATGTAGCCGTTTAATGATATCTGCTCTCTTTCAGGGTTAAAAAATAAAACATATTGTTACAAGTTGCGGGCTAGGTATGTTATGGGATGGAGGAATTTGATAAAATAAACAAAATAAAGCTAACCTAGTTTATTTACAACTGTATATACAAAAAATAACCTATGTCTATAATGATTTACACAGTAAATGTCAATCAGAGCAAATAACTACTATTTACATAAATGAAAGAAATACATCTACATAATTTCTCTGTATATGGAAAGGTTACAAGTCACTCACAATGGTGGACCCAAAGAAATAATACCGAAGAAGCTTTCTGGCCTAGAATCACCTTCTTCCTACTACTTGCTGCGGTCCCACTCGCTGGACGCCCTTGAACAGTCGTCGCAATCCAATACTTGTCACTATCACTTCAGATCACACTAGGCACCTGCCAGCAAAAACTCTCTCGCTCCTGCTGCAGCTCCCCCCTTATATACCCCACCCTCCTTCTTCTCGAATTATCTCGGTGGGTCTCTGTTCTCCAAACTCCTGGAAAGATGTCGCTTCAAAGTCACGCACCACCCCGAGAGATAAAGAGGGAACAGGATCATTCCAGATCACGATATTTTCCCTCGGTTACCCGATACTGGGCGCAGGTGGTTACCATGGAGTAACACAATCCATGCGGCACCCGAGGAGGTCTTTTAGCGCTGCCGCCACTGTATTGTATTTCGCCGCCCTGCCCGACAGCCACGGCGCCGAGGAGTGGGAAGGAGGGTGTCCTAGCTCCACCACCACAGTATTGTACTACACCGCCCAGCCAGACAGTCGTGGCTCGCAACACTGCCCCCTCCTCAAGTCTGTTCGTCCCGAGCAGACACAACAGACTCTGGTCCATCATAGAGAGCCAGTCTGTCAATGTGCACAACTTTGGGTTTTCTTGTCCGAGAACCCTTGGGAACTATCCGGAAGACCACATTATTTATCTTCTTGGCAATCTGGTAAGGGCCTTCCCAGCATTTCTGTAGTTTTGGACAGTATCCTTTCCGGCGTTGTGGGTTATACAGCCATACCAGCTGTCCTTCTTGAAATGTCTTTTCAGGTCCCCTCCGATCATACCTCGTTTTCATCTGGTCGCTGTTGACTCTTAAATGTTGCCGAGCGAAGTCATGGACTGTGCTCAATTTGCGATGCAGTTCGTCAGCATACACCATCGGTGAAGCAGGCTGTTCTTCTTCTACTGGCCTCCCAAACAGTAGATCACTTGGAAGACGAAGCTCTCGCCCAAACAGCATCTTCGAAGGTGTTACCCTTGTGGCGTCATGGACAGCTGACCGATATGCAAGGAGAAACAGGGGCACCTTGGAGTCCCAGTCCTTTTGATTGTCGGCTACAAACATGGACAGATACTGTTATAAGGTACGATTTAACTGCTCGACCATCCCATCCGACTGAGGATGCAAAGGAGTAGTCCGTATATTTTTCATTCCCAAAATCTTGGTCACTTCCTGGAATAACTTGGCTTCAAAGTTGCGGCCCTGGTCGGAGTGAAGTTCGAGTGGCACTCCAAACCTTGAGAATACATGCTCCACTAAAGCATCGGCCACTGTGCTAGCCTCTTGGTTAGGTATTGGTATGACTTCAGGCCACTTGGTGAAGTAGTCTTGCACCACCAATAGGTACCGATTC
>PNEQ01081676.1:10997-50445 GCA_003012365.1 Medauroidea extradentata | reverse complement strand
TATCGACGTTTCTTCGTAAACACATTTCACCCCTTTTCACCCCCTTAGAGGTCGAATTTCGAAAAATCCCTTCTTAGTGCTCGCCTACGACCTGAAGGGAACCCCCACAAAAAATTTCACGATTCTAGGTCCAGTGGTTTGGGCTGCAGTTTGATATGTCAGTCAGTCAGTCAGT
The DNA here is from genome assembly GCA_003012365.1 of Medauroidea extradentata. NCBI lineage: Eukaryota > Metazoa > Arthropoda > Insecta > Phasmatodea > Phasmatidae > Medauroidea > Medauroidea extradentata. The sequence goes on along the minus strand of PNEQ01081676.1, from coordinate 50,270 downwards.
CAGTCAATCAGTCAGCTTTCATTTTTATATATATAGATATCGTACAATTATGCGACAATTTACTATCTGCAACAACCCGTGTAGCAATAACAATAAATTACCTGAGGACACGGCATCGCAACTCGATAGCAGACTGGCTAGGAGCTTGTAGGTCTCTGTCACTCTCTGAAGAAAGGCGTGAAATGAAGTCCTGCGGTGGAGAAGCGATGGTATGAGAAGGGGGCGAGACTCTGGAGATTTCCGAGGAACCTCGCCGAACAGCGGCATCGTCCGGCACGATTCCCACGTGTGAAAAGCTGACGATCGTGGGAAACGTGAATATTTATTATTTATCTAGAAACTGGTCAACGGTATTTGTCGACCAATCTTATGAGTAGAGATGATGGTTTATCGCAGGAAATGTTGACTGTTTACTGGGTTTCCGCGCACGTTCAGCGTATGGAAAGATTACTGGCTTTCACTGGTATATAGAGCTGTTGTCTTATTTGACTAAGTCAATAAGAATTCCACCACTGTAATATTTTATGCCTTTTATTGGTCTGCAGACAGCTGCTATGTGTCAGATGTATGTTATCCAATAATGAATGTCGCAAGGACTGCAGTGTTTTCAAGGGTATGTTGGCACGAACAATTTTCGCTATATACAATCATTAGAGACACGCAAAATTCGTGTTATCATTTGATAGCAGAATAAACTTCACTTTCCTATACAAAACAGAGCATAATATGCGCTTCGATTGGCCACGAACTTTCATGTGTTGTCATTTGCGTGTGTTACGTCTTCAAGGAGATTGGCCTCTCTACCGTATAAGCATTCTCCGCGGTAAGTCACGACAATATCGGCCAGCGGGAAACGTCGAACAAGTTTATACTCACTTGGAGTCTAGTCAGCTCTCAGAAAATAACGCGAATTTTGCATGTCTCTAACAATCATCTCTACTTATGAGTAGAGGCACAAGTATTTCGCGTATTAATCTGGCAACAGCCTAGACTTCTCAGACCTATACACACACTGGCCAAAGTCAAATATCCATTGTCTTATAACCGTAATACGTGTTACCACCACGACTTGTTTTCTTATTTATCACTGGCTTGCAGTCGTCAAGGATGTGTTAAATAAGTGCCGTATAATCACAGAAGTAATGAATGAAGTATACATTACTGACATTCAACCTGAGCCAAAAATCAATAAGCGAAATAATCTTGCCTATAATTATGAGGTACAACAAACTACAGTGATTTGAGGTATATGTTGGCACCAATATGTTTCACAATTTTTCACTCGATACTTAGCTTTTAATGTCTCTTTGTAACGTACCTCATAAGTTTGTGAGGTATATACGGCGACCTGAACAAGTTCCTGCCGACAGCCACGCAGTAGGTATGTACCGCACATTCACCAACTGCGTGATATCTCGCCCTTATGGACACCCCACATGTGGCTCGGGGCCTGATTACGATCGCCATTTAACGCATTGTTCTAATCGGAGAATACCGATGAACGACTTTAAGGGACCTTCTTACCTGCGCTCCAAACGCGTTGCAGCGAGTGATGACTTTTTTTTTTTACGAAACTGTTTAACGTGAATTATATTTGTTTATCTACGAAAAGAACACACTCTTCAAACTATGTCGTTATGGTTTTAAAAATTTAATACGTTTGTTAGAAACATCATTTTCAGGCCCCTCAAAATGGCCAAAAATAGCTTTTCCAGATTGCTGTTTTTGGAAAAATAACAACCGGATTCGAAAAACACAACTACAGAAACAAGCTATATACTTTCAACTATGCTACCCATATATAAAATAATGTGTCACCGCTTAAAGTCGCACAGGTAAAGGATAATAGTAAAGCACTGGATGCCTTCTGAGTAGTTTGCACGGAGAGGCGATAATTCATTACATACGTTACATACGTCGGTCAACGGCAACATTACCGCTCCTGCCTCACACACACAAACTCAGCCTATCTAGGGAGGTTCCTTAACGATCGATTCTAATCGATTGCCAAAGACGTCATGTTTAGGACTCTTTATTTTCTGTCAAAAGATTTCTGCACCAATTTGTTTCAGCGCCTCATGTGCACATTTGCAGCTCTGCTTCATGGTCAATGATAAGCTGTTATTAGTTGTTACATTCCTTAATGTTTTACTGTAAACCAAATACGTATGGTACCGCAGTACTGGTTGGTGCAGTCAAATAAGAAACGTATTTTGACAAAGAGGTGCTGCCAATAACAATGAAGCAAAACTGCAGAGGTGAACGTAAGACATTGGAACAAGATAATGTAGAAATCCTTTCACGAAAATCAGGAGTCCTTGCCTTGCAAAGAAAATACGTTGTTAACCTATAGCATTGTGATATGTTTATAATTATACCAGCACGGGCGAGAATTTCGTTTTCTTTGGTCACCCACTGCTTGTGGCGATCGCCACTAGGACCGGATCCGAAAGAAGTCATATGGAGTATAATATGACCTCCTACCACTCCCCCCCCCTTAATCCATAGACTCTGGCACCGATAAAAAACTATTGTGTGAATGTTTTAAAATTTGAATCAACCATTGCAAGAAATTATGTAATACTGATTTCCATTTGATTAATGTTTTATTAATTTCTTAAATTATGATTGTGCAATCTCCCTTCCCATGGTAGAAATTAAAAATTTAGACCTGCATGCGAAATCGGGAAAGACCTCCTCCAAACCGAATACATATATATATATATATATATATATATATATATATATATATATATATATATATATATATATATATATATATATAATCGACTCCGTTCGTCGCACGCAACACAACGACAGAAGGCGACTCCGTAAACTGCAAATTGTACAATATAACAACAAGGAAAAACCTCCTAGTGTAAGATGTCCTCCTTTTAGATTAACTTTTTGTTCCGTGAATCTAATTTAACAGAAGCATTGGAGAAAGTTTTCTGACTTCTGAATGCAATTCAATTACCCAGTGGCAACTGAATTAGAAAACATCACAAAACAGGAGATAAAACATGTTCACAAAACACAGTGTCTCAGCCTTGCTCTTCGTTGTGCAGCCAGTCAATGTACTAGAGAATTACGTAGACAACAGCGACAAGAAAACCTAATCTTCTACTGCTCGTGTTCGGGCAGAAAGATAGTGTTGGAATTTAGAGTAAATATAGGGTAGAGGGAGTATCCTCTATACAGCTGCGTACGGAATTGTGTTCAACATGTGTCACGTGACTTTAGTAAAACATGCGCGGGAGATTTGAAAAAAACATTGAGAGCCAATATAATAATTGCTAAGTAATCACAACTATGTTGGGATATTTTGGTACATTATGAATAAATGAACTAAGAAGAGCATACTACCATATTATCGCGTAGTATAATTGCGCAGAAATTTCAGAACGACAAATGTAAACAATGTTTGCCACGTTACTATTTTTCTTAACACAGCTGTTTTTAATAAAAAGTAAATATTAGCTACATAGATCGCAGGCTTTCGCGGCCGTTGTCTGCATTTACTTGGCTTGTGGGTGTGAGCCGCGTCTGAAGATTGTCTTGCGACGTTTCGGCAGTCGTTGCAAGACAATCTTCAGACGCGGCTCACACCCACAAGCCAAGAAAATGCATTACCTACATACTTACTCTAAGGTTTTGAACCGAGATCTTGGTGACACCAAATACTAAATATATATTCTGGAAGGTACGCCATGAGTTTCAAACAACACGACTGCATTTTTACGCAAAAAAAAAAAAAACATAAATAAACAGCACCAAACTCTCGAGACCATGTTGGACACACATTTGTGACGTCATGTTCTATGGTTGGAATGAATGCACTAGCGAGTGCGGTGGGAGGTTAATGTTTTTTTCTCAGATTGCAGAAAATGTATACGTTACAATTCAACTATTTAGTTGGTTATTTAATGACAGCAATAATCTAATGTCATACGATTGATTTTTTCTAGTTTATTAACGATATCGGTGATACTTTTATTTCCCTTAATATATTCAAATCGCTCAGGATTTTTTTTTTGATAGCGTAGAACACATTACGATGTTTATTATTACGTAAATTGTACATAAGTACGAAATTTGTAATTTTGTTTGAGTACTTGAAGTTTTGGCAAAAAATCTTGCACCCAAATATTAAATGCGTACGATAAATTTTCCTGTATATGCAGCTACATTTACAGCTGAATTCAAATTCCTTCCATATGTTTCAGTTCGTTGCTATACAGAGTTCGCCCAGACAAATTTTTTCTTTGTCGTCATGGCAAATATTTGTCTTCGTGTAAAGCGCTACTTTATTAGTATTATTTGCTGACACCTCTTTATCATCTCTGCAACGTGAAAGTGTGCGTTTTCAAACAGTATTTTTTTTTTCGAATATTTTTGTTTGCGTTTTCCGATTACTTCAAATAACTACATTTCAAATATATGATTGGCTACTTTCCGCTCGACATAATTTGTATGGATTCAGCTCGTTTACAAATTTTTTGTCAGTTTTCAGGGTACCCTTCATTTAACCTGAAGTCATTAGTTCTACAATAGTTTTAAGCGTAATGCTTGTTAGGACAAACGACATTTAGTCCATGTGATTTTTAGTCCAAGTGGTTTTTAGTCCTAGTGACTTTTATACGAAGTGACTATAAAGGCACGTGACAGTAAGCTAGTAAGCCTGTAAAATGGACATTTAGGTTGTGTGACTTATGACACCTGCTTTTTAGAATATATGTGATGTTTGAGTCAAGTTGCAGTAGGCTAAGTGACTTTAAGACCAAGTGACGTTGAGGCCAAGTGCTGGTTAGGTCATAAACAATTTATGGTAAATGATTTTAAGTTAATCTATTCCAACCTAATCTGACATAAACCAGGGGCGTCATTTCAGGTTTTTCTAGGGGGGGGGCAAGATTTTTTTCCCGGCGACAGTGACCTTGTTGCATATTTTTTATTAATTATTAAGCTTGTATAAATTAGATACTTTAATAATAAAACTTCAGTTTTATGTGCTTAAGTTAGCATTATTTATATTAAAAAATACAACAAATATATTTATACACATAAAATTCTAAATCCAGGGGGGGCATTTGCCCCCCCCCAGTGCCCCAAATGACGCCCCTGACATAAACTAACCTAAACTAACCTAACTAACTTAAACCAAACTAACATAGACTTCCTAAACTTACATAACTTAACATACAATTCCTTAACCTAAACTTAACTAACATAACCAAGAGTTGTTCTACCCCGAAAGAATTTTAGGTCAAGTACAGTTTATGTTAAATGAATTTTTGGCCCGCTGACACAATTCAAGTGCAGTTCAGGGCAAGTGGAATATCGGTCAAATGACGTTTCAGCCTAATGATATTAAGCCATGTAACTTTTGGTCAAATAATTTTAGGTCAAGTGCTTTTTGGCCAAGTAAATTTTAAACAGTGCCCAAGTTAGACTAAGTGCAGTTTGGGCGAAATTAACTTTATTCCAAAATAAATAAGTTAAAAAAAAAAAAAAAAAAAGAGTCTAGTATATCGTTCTAAAGATGGCTACTGAAAAATTCGATTTAATAAGTACAAGTGCGGTAACAGGTTCGGTACTTTGGTACAAAGAGAGGAAAAAGTAGTAGAGAAACTAATTCCTACAAATGCTGTGTATATTGGACTGCGTATTAAAGGGGATGTTACTTCGTTGGCTTTCAAGCGGCATGCATTCACTTCCATATCGTATCGCATGGAAACAATAGGAGAGACGAGACTTTTAAGATAAGCCGCCTGCAGCGTTTACAATGAACGATTTCCGAAGCTAAGATCATTGTACAAAGCCTGGCAAAACCAAGCTTGACCTTTCCTCGTTTAGGAACGGAGCAGACTTTATCGAAGATCAAGGGATTTCTGAGAGAGAAACAGCGAAAGTCGTAAAGCGGGAGGAAAAAAGTAAGTTACGAAAGGAAATTTCGTGATCGATTTTCCTGGTTTCAAACTTGACCGGTATTAAAGTTTCATTTAACTCACTGATAAACTTCCCTCGAAAGTAGGTTACATTTCCTCAATAACCAAACCACTGGGCATTAAAAATCTTAGCAGTAACATAAATCACCATGCGTGTGCAGAATATTTAAAAATCAAAATTCTCACGTCACGAACATCGGTAGATATTCACGTCTCGTTGCATAATCAAACGTCCATGGAAGTGTGTGTGCGTCTATGATAAAAGAAACTGTGTTTCAAAGGTTCTTCTACCGTTTTGACTAAAGATTGTCATCTGCTTGTAGTGACGCAGAAAACTACAACATCATAAAATATGTAATGAAGACTTCCTTTTAATAGAATGTTAATGAAGATAAATGAGTTATATAATTCCTGCGCAAACACAGACTGCCTTTAAAAGCATAGTAAATACAGAAAATGCGATGTCACAAGAGAACAAACGTTATTTGCTCAATGTTTACAGACGACATATAAACATGTCGCTTCATTTCAGAAGTCTGCATGTAATTAGTTCATAACAGCGCAGTCTCACTTATAAGGTGTAGGAAGGATTCTTGCAATATACGTGAACTAGCTGTCCATTTGCGTGTACTATAGAAAAGAGTAACTAACTTTTAATTACGTATTAATTGATGGTGTTATTAGGCCTATATTCTCTGTATATCTTTAAAATAACAAATACAAACAGCTTTATCCAGCCCACTTTGCTAAGCGTACTTTAATTGAAGAACGTCTTTGTTTTTAATTCATCTTTATTTCTCTATAAAATAGCTGCCCGGCTGCGGCTTTGCCCGCGTGAAATTATGTAATATAAACAGTAACTCTGGATAAAATATGTGATAAAGGCGTTCTTATTTCAGTGTAAAGAGCGCGCGCAATACGCTCGTATGATGTCATAGTAATTCCCGTCGCAAAGTCTTGCACGGGATACGAACCCGTAACCCTACCCCTCCCACACCACAAACTTTATACAATACCTGAGTAAATGCATAAAGGCAGACCGTGATAATTCTTTCATTTGTACAGGCTACAGTCCAAAGAGGTTTTATTTATAAGTAGGTTGGCAAAAATGAAACAACTGTTGAATTATTTCTCCGTGACCATTCTTTCTTTTTTTTTTTTTTTCGGAAGACTATAACATTTTACTGCTTTTCACACCCTCAGTTTCCGAATTCAATAAAATCCTGAATTTAATTTGTAGATATTTACATAAGCTTCATTCTTATCAAAAAATAATCTCGATATCTCATCGGGTATAAGCGGTACGGATGATTATTTAAAACACATTTCATTTTTTTAACAGCGTTCAAGGACGAATTTCGAAATAACCAGAAATTACTTTTTTGATATTTACGTAATATTTACTTTAAAACGAAAATTATGTCAATATTTCCACTGGTTTAGGAGATAAGTGGGATTAATTAAAAACGAGTTTTATTTTATATGGGCTTTCAAAGACGAATTTCAAAAAAATCTAAAGAATTTTTTTAGATATTTACTTAAGCATCATTTTAAAGATAAAAATCACCTCACTATCTGAAATGATTTAGGAGAAATCACGAACTAATGAAAAACACGTTTTACGGCTTTTCACCCCCTTAATTTTCGAATTTTGGAAAATCGAAAAATTCGCACATATGCATTTTTTGGGCAATATTTTGAAGTTCAAAAAATTTTGATAGCTTTCCCGGTTAATGAGATATCAGGTATTCTTTGAATACACACTTCACCTCCTTTTCGTCCCCTTAATTATCGAATTTCGAAAAATCCATTCTAGGTGGGTGCCTACGGGCTACAGCTTCCCTCAAAATTTCATGGTTCTAGGTCCAGCGGTTTGGGCTGTGCGTTGATGAGTGAGTGAGTGAGTGTGTCAGTCAGGACACTTCATTTTATTTATTAGGATTAAGTGAAATAATTTGAACGTACCCCGTTGCAGCACTACGTCGTTACAAAACTAAACGTGAGGTACGAAAATCTCCCGGAAAACCATTCGAGAATAGGTGTACTTAAAAAAAATATATATATATATATATATATATATACACACACACACACACACACACACACATTAATGTACCTACATAGAAAAAATAAGAACAAAGAATGGACCCCTTGCATGAAATTTTAAATACGTGGAAATGTACGCCATTTTGTTAACAATGAAGAAATACGAAGATACCAAAAATAATTTTTCTTCTAAACGCTATAGTTTAGGAATGGGAAGCAAGCAAAGTTCGGGAAGCAGCAGGCGACCGAAAACATATTTTCATTGGTCCACGTCACAAGCCATAACGGCCAGCACTGGTCACATAAAGACTTAAGCTAGCCTGACACTCAGCGGATAAAGTGTAGCGTATTGGTTACGACACTTGGCTACTATTTTTAAGGATCCGGGTTCAAAACCCACGTACGTCATGTTTTTTCTTAAATAATACTATTAGAGCTGAGATTTCTGAATTTTATTACTAAGTTTTTCCGATGTCGTTACACAAACGTCAGTCGCAACCCAAGAGAAAAATGTGAGCAGAAAAAATACACGTACGTAAAGAATTCCTCATCTGGCACGACGAGCAAAATGAACAGATACAGTACGAAACGCAAAACGTAATAAAAGCAACGTGTATCTGATTGTTAGGTACTGTAAAACTCTTAGAATTGTTTGTAATTGTTTGTTTAGAAAAGATAACATTCTTGACTCAAGAGCGCATAAGTCCACCACCTTCCTGGAGCTGTTTTGAGCTTAAAGTGATAAGGGCGACACTGACGCGCACGCCTAGTGCCCCACTGCTGCTACGTGCAGGGCGCTAAACTGGCACACAGTGGTTGCGTCGTACTGATGTAAATATAAATACTTTAGAAGGTTATCCTGTCATTTAACTGTCAGAAAATATACAGTAAATTTCATTGCAGGACCCCGGGGTGTTTTCAGTTTGATGTGGAAACAACATTTTGTATAACTGTGCGAAGAAATAAAGCCATTGTTAGCTTTACTCGAGTGTATGAAAACGACGTTTTCAATGCGAATAATATTTTGAAAATCGAACAATCTTACACAGAAATATGTTTTTATTTGGGATGAAGCAGTGAATTAGGAATACATATAGTAATTCCGCAAAAATGCCTGTACGAAGTGTCAGATATTATCTCGTTAACCATGACAGTTGCGACACGCCGCTCCTTGCAATCCTTTACGTGTCTTATTAATTGCTATTGATGATGTTGCGAGAGTAAATAAAAGTCAGTTTGTCCTATTTTTGACGGATAACAAGTCGTCACTGTCCTCTCCTGGCGTGAATTTATCGGCCCGGTTTAACTTCCGCCCACACGACTGTTAATCTCGCGACACGCGAATCGGCCCTGGCGGTAACACCCCAGGTCTCTCGCTGTTCGTGACTCTACAGCACCCTAATGCGTCGTGACGCCTAAATCGACGCCCTGCGGTAACACCCCAGTTCGTTGTCAGTTGGCTCTAAGATATCTGCCTCTACTCCGCGTCGCGACGCTTGAGTCGACGCCGGCGGTAACACCCCGGTCCGTCGTCCTCACCCGTCTCCCGACGTCCCTCTCTCTCACGTTCAACTCCCCGCGTTGCTCCTGTTTGGTGCCAAAACCCCCGCCACTTGTCCTGCAGGCTTTGGTTCCCTTGAGCCAATCAGGAGCCAGCTTTTTAAAATAGCCCCGCCTCTCGAGGACAGTAAATTCTTGTCATTGCCGCATTTATTTCATTTTCACATTAATATTCCCTCTTTACACTTGACGATAATTTCCACTGAGGCTCCTAAATCCTAATGTTCCTTATATACTACTTAATATTATAATAATTAACATTTGTATCTTAATTTTGTACAGGCGGCACTCACCCCTCTCCGCCAACAGCTAAAGGGGGTACAAGTGGGGTGGGGGTGCGAAGCCAGGCTGCCGCTCAGAAGCTGCACCTGCTCCCTCCACAGAGACGAAACATACACATTTTAGTTTTATTTACATATAAACAGTAACATTGACTATTGCTTTCTCATTATAGTTCCATCGGCTTCGTGACATGATGCCGAGGAGAATGAATGGTCGCATGACCGGTTAATTTTGATATTCAGAAATTATACTGATTAATTGCTATTGCTGCTTATACGTGGTAAGGAAATCATTGTGCACGTCACACACTTCAGCAAGGGTGTCAGTAAGGTTGTACCGGGAATGAAACACGGGTCTTTCGGATGCTTGTCCGATATGTTATAAGACTTTCCGAGCCCCTTTCGACCAAGATGGTTGTTCGGCGTGTTATTGCTCCAAAACGTAACTGTCATATCAAAGGCGGTGAGTACAGTATCTCGTGTATGCGTAAATTACTTTCATCATATAACAATATTATTAGCAACTGATATATAAACTTAATATATTGAGCTTCAGTGTTTCAAAATACAACGGGAACTACTTTTCTAGCGCAGATATAATGTTAAGTGGCCAAAGACGACTTTGTCTTTGACGCAGGTCTGTTTCGCAACCGTATGGGTAAAGTCCTTTAGGACAGATGATATCCAAGTTTGATTAATGACTTCGAAGTCTACAAACTTCATAGACACCGACAATATTGCAAGTGACTTTCGGGCTAACGCCAATCTTCCAGTTTTCCTTTTCCAACCCCCGCTCCGAACCCTCTCTCACCCTCACTACTGACGTTGACCGGTAAAGACAGGTAAGTGTCTATGAGACAGGACAGACGCGACATGTCGGCAGCCTCGTCTCTTGTAATGCAGTTAGCAGGTGCCGCTGCATGCACGTCGCTAGTAACCGTCACGTGTCACCTCTCGCGGAAAACACTCGCGTCTCATTCTCCTCCACTTCCGCAGAATTGCTTCTCACAATTCGATAACCCGTCACGCCCACTTTGTGCGCTCCCCGCATTGCAACCCTTCATAAACGCGATACGTTACGAGCTGCTTTTACGAGCCCTCTTCTCAGGACGGCAAGTATAACCAATTTCTTTTTTGTTCGCGCCAGATGCAGTGCCCGGAGTCGGTGGCCATAGCGCAGCTGTCGGTGATGGGAACATATTTTATTTATCTGGCGTGGCGGCGCACGGATGTGCACGTCACTCCTGGCATCGGTTACATTCCGTACACTGCCATCTGCCGACGTTTCAAAGAACTTTCCGCACCTCGACAGCAAAATACAGAGATTATAGAAACATACAGCCGGATCATGTCGTTAGTTCTATGGCGAGGGATGTGAGCCTTGAGACGGAGGGCGGAGGAGACTATCTGCCACAATATGTGAAAAAAAAAAAGTTGTTAAGTATCTTCGCATCGAGCATAATTTCACTGGGGGTTGTCCAACAACGACCTAATTTCTCAATACGCATACGGGAACAGTTAATAGCACTCAGACATATTGTTACGTTAATAAACAAGCTTGACCTCAGGATAGGCTGCTAATGCTCCATCTGTATTTTCTCTCATCTCTGGCAAAATTTGCATTATTATACTCTGAGATATTTGAAACTATTTATCAATGGAACTTAATGAGAATGACTGGTTTTGTTAACATACATTATTCAAATTTTGTTGGCAAAATATACTTTCTGTTATGTGACGATCAAGCCAACCACAAAAATATAGTCCCAGGGGAATTCAGTCCAGAGGAATTCGGTACACGAAAACTTACTTAACCACAGATTTTCTCTTAACAGCTTGACTAAACTGACAGACAAAACCACCGATACGAAAGGTAGACGAAAATTTAACAGTAAAACAGTGGACAAGGAAACACAAGTTTCAATAAACGCGGTCGGTCGAAAAATAAACCGTTCACAACATAAAGAAGAGACAAAGAGTTACGAGTGAACATCTTCATGTAGCAGAATACATATGGCCCATCAGTGGAATACAGTTGGTGTGCAATGCTGGAAAACATTTGGCCAGGTGATGTAATACACCTGGCACTATTGCTGGGTCTGAAGATGTACCCATGTGACATCCTCAATTGGCCCAGCAATGGCTCACCAGTGGTAAAACATGAATGGCAGATGAATGGACCATGTGTACGTCCAGCAATGGCCCACCAATGAACCAATCCACAATCACAGCTGGCCCACAGACACGCCATAGGTGTAATATTGACCTAAAAATACATTTTTTCTTCTTAAGTGATTTCTGTTCGATACTGTTTATTTACCAACCTATAAACTAGACATAATTTGAAAATTTATTTTTCAACGCCAGGATTTGAACCAACAACTGGGTTAACAGACGCACATGTTAGTCACAAGAACACAGTAAATATACGAGAATAAGTTGTGTGCGATTCATTTATAGGAGAATTTTTTGCTGCGAATTTCCACACAACTTTTAGTTAAAATAATTGCATTTTACTTTGTATTGAAACGTAACACTGTAAAAGTTTTTTAAGTAGCATTTAAAATGTTATAACTTTATAATGTGCTGCATCACTAAAATAAAAATATTAAACCATAAAAAGAATAAAAACAATACAAATAACATTCAATCATTGCTGGTATGCAGCGTGTGGACCATCTCCGATGAGTCAGCATAAAGCCATAGTGTCACATATATCTAAATTCCACTAACGTGTCACAAAATATATTCCGAATGTTTAATTTCCATCAGTCAGCCATAGCTGGGCCAGTTCGGTAGAGCTTATTTATCAAAGCCATCAGCTACCAGCAGTGCCGGCAAGCTAACATAACCTCGATCATTGCTGGTGTGCAGCATGTCAGCTATTACCGATGTGCCAGCACACAGCCATGTTAGTTCCATCAATGTGGCAGAAATGACATTCCGGATGTTTCATTTCCGTAAGGTAGCCATTGCTGGGCCATCTGAGTAGAGCTTATTTATCAAAGCCATCAGCTACACAGCAGTGCCAGCAGTAAACCAACTAACAGCCGATTGTGCGTTGCTACACAAGTGGCACGCCATCACTGGCTAACAAATTGTTTACTGGCACGTAGGTACTGCTTAGTTACAGCTGTAAAGCCACTTCTGGACCGTCAGCAGTATACCCACAGTCAACCACAAATGTCACACCCATCAGTGTTCCGTAAGTGTGCCATCATAGCTGACATACCAAAAACTGTATAATTTTGCCAACAGTGAGTCATAATAGGACCATACTAGCAAAGCCGTAAGTTCTGTGGGCCAGCAATAAACCAGCATTGACAACAGTAAAACCACAGTCGACCGACTGTGCCTTGCTACATGGGTCACATAAATTAGTAACTCGACGACTTCGGACACTAAGCCACAACGTGTACAGTAGCGATGATATGTTAATTTTCTGTGCAACATGTAGACTTTACGATAGACAGGCACTGAAGAAAATGTAAACACATTCAGCTACACATCGAAAATAATTCACAGAGAAAATAAATTATTCGAGGTATAAATTAGTTTTTTTAATGTTATCTGCAAAGTTAGTTTTTATATTAAAAATAATGTTTAAAAATACTAGAATGTACCATTTTTTCTACATTTTTTGATATAATTTGTTGAAATATATTTTTTTTGGAACTTGGTAAATGCCTCCATATTTCTTCCGAAATGAATACAAAAAGAAACAAAACATGCTATGGTACATTTGCAAACGAGACGCTTTTAATTATTGGGTGGTAGCCACGTTTGGACTATAGGTTTTACAATGCATGTCCTTTTCAGTTGCTCGCAAACCTCCTCCGTCAAACAACAGCGTGCTAGATTAGTTTCAAGGTTCGTTAACCTTTCAGACAACTACTAACCGAGCAGTAATAGTTCAGTACGAGCTCCACTGTGCTGTGGCGCTGCCATTGCAAGGGAGAAAACTTTCCTTTGATCTCGACGTTGAGACGCCGCGCCGCGAGCTATGCTAGAGAAATGTGGAACTCGCGTTATACGCCGCTCTGTGTTACATTTCACGGACCCGTACACACACATTTGTTCATTGTCTTCAACAATGAGACGCCCTTTACCATTCTGGAGGATAGTGTACAATTCACTCGCGTCGTTTAAAGGTGTCTCAATGGCTCAAAGTCATTCATGGCATGTCAAACAAACAGTAGCGAAAAAAGTTAGAAAGTTGTGGATAAAAATATATACGCCTTTAACATAGCCGTGCATTGCCTTGAAATTATATTGGATGTATGCGATAAAAAAAAAGGGGGGGATTTCACTCAAGGTTACTCTGTTGTTGGATGCAATAGTTAAAAGGGCGTGGTTCATAATTCAACGCTAAAAGCATTAATCTATAACTATAAATTTTTGAAGCCAATTTGCGAAAACTAAAGCATAGCAATCCTAGACAATAGTTTTAGACAACGTTTTAAACAAAATGGTTTTCAGTGTTAGGAACTTCTGAGGCACAATCTCTGACGCCGGAACCTCGTGCATTTAACTGCGGCGCAAGAAATCACGCGTGACGAATTAGTAATTCTGGATAAATATTTCCTTATTAAGTTTGCAAATACAATTATCTAGGATTGGCATTGAGTGTTTCATCCATATTGGCTTCGAAAAAAAAACCGTAGATATCGATTGCTGATTTCAGCGTTTATTTGTCTACCACACACAGTCGGTTTTAATGTCTCCGTGTCACATTGATACTCTTTTTAAATTAGAAAAATTGGCGAGCATTTCTGTTGTAGTGATAAGGGTGTAGTAGTAGTAATGACTTCTTCAAAATTTAGATGATCTACACTAATACTATAATTTCGAAATTGACTCTGTCGGCTTATTCGGTCTATGTGTTTGCTACCTGTTTACGACTTAACCTCTAAACATATTGCAATGAAATTTAACATAGACGATGTCTTGGACCTGGAGAAGGACATAGGCTACTATCCATTGTGAATATTTATGAGGAAAGAGAATAGAGATTGGACATTCAGAAAATGTAACTTGGTTGCTAACAAGTAGGTTATACTGTTGTCATTATGGCAAGAGCAAGTCACCTCGTACCCTGCGGAAGTTTCTTACAAAAAATCTGTATTCCATGGAGGGGAGGGGGTACAAAACGGGGCAGGGGGCAGAATGTGGTACCCATGCAATCCTATACCGTTCATCCGATTGCAATGAAACATTGGTGAGTTGTGTCTGCGTGCCGCGAAAATTTCTGACGAAAAAGTACACACACACACACACACACACACACACACACACATGTATACAGTAGAGACATGAAAATTTCGCGTTTTCTTTTAGGCGCAAGCTAGAATTCCAGCAACTATAGATCTGTATCACGTTCATAATTGGCCGATGTCTTACGCGAAACTTCCTGGAAGTAGCTGAGTCAATAATAAAACTGTAGCAGAATACTGGCCTATTTCACTGTCAGCGAGCAGCTAATAAACAGCTGCTGTCTGCACGATTACACAAATATTCTTGGAGTCTAGCCTACAGGTCTGTGAACCCGCGAATTTTTCCGGTCTCTAGTGTACTGATATGTGTAGGGGGGGGGGGTAGCTGGGGGCAAGAGGCAAGACGAGGCAGGAGGGGCAGGAGGGGCAGATCGGATTCCCCCAAAAATTATCGCTTTACAATGAAAATCACGTGAGCGAAGTTCTGTTGTATGGAAAGGAATATTTCACGATTTCAGCAACCTTCATGTTAGAATCCACTGTACTATGCATATTCAAGTCCCGTTTACTCGTTCAAGGTCTGCTGTTCCACTGAGTAGCAGCTAGTGAACAGATAGTCGGGACTTTAGTATGCACAGCACAGTGAATTCTAACATGCAGTTTGTTGAACTCGCGAAGTATTCTTTTCCCTAGTTTATAAGTTTATGATAAATGAAACTGATTTAATAAATTAGCAACTTATTCATATTGAAATTGGAACTTGACGCATTTTCTCAATTATTAGTCTTTTATAAAGAATTTTACCTTCTTCAGCGATTATCTTAGTATAGGATCCCCTCCTCGCCACCCTCTCCGCCCACTTTTTTCCTTTCCGGCAACTAACCTCAGCCCTGGTTGCCAGAAAACCTGTTTTAATGTGTCGACTCACTCGCATGTCACTCCAAGCAGACGCCAGTCTGAGAAGTTCACTGGTAGTTCACGTTCTATACCGTAAATTCCAGATTTACCGATGCTATATTCGCACACTGAAAGATTTGAAGAAGGCGATAATCCACCATGAATTGCTGCCATTCCACTTGAAACTACCCGACACGGCAATAGAAAAATTGAGGTCATAAGCCAGTCTGTGTATCAGTAACGGAGAACGGGATTTTTAAAGGACGTTGCTGTAAGCTGCATTATATATATTTTTTCGCGTATAAGAAGTTTCTCTTAAACGTTGCTTGGTTTGGTTTTTATTACTTAATGTTGTCGGAGAAGTCGTACTGCTTCATCCCAATATTTTCTTGTAATTTGGGATGCATAAAGATTAGAAAAAAAAAATGTACTGAGAATGTTTGCGTCTAGCGTTACATACAAGCTACATTTGATCAAAGCTTGAAACATTTATAAATAAAATATAAAGTAGGTACATATAATAATAGGTTACTCGTTGCCCTAGTTCTGTGCAGGTTTGCGTAAATTGTTTGCCGAGTTGAGAGAATGTTTTGTATGTTATTATTTGCCGGAAAAGCAAAACATTTCCAAAAAAAACTTGAAAAAATTACTGACGTATATTTGCTCAACCAAGATACGAAGAAATTAAGCTTTGATTTCGCGGAGATAGAATAAAGTTTAGGCAAAATAAATAATTTAATGCACAGTACTTTCAAATTTCAGAGCATTCAGTAACACAAACCGTGAAAATCCGTGCACTACGCGTTTTGGACGAACGAATCGACTTATTATTATTTTTTTTTAATTAACTACAATCCTTGATTACTAAGAATCACATCTTGAGTTCGTCTTTTTATAAACAACTGATCTTAAGTGCTTCGTTAGTTCTGAGACAAATCACGTTAAAACTTAAGTATTTTCTATAGTGAATGGAATAAATTTGTATGGTACGATAATTGCAGTAGTGCTGAACAGGGATGTTTGAATTTGTGCTTATGTTAGCAATCTAGAAAACTTGACGTGATAAATACGTAAAATGCAACCAAAATAAATTTAATATAGGCCTGCAAAAGGGTTGAGGATTTTTACCACATTTTGAAGTAGAATCTAAAGTCAGTACAACATTTTAGATAGCAACGTAGAAATATAAATAATATTTATTTTACAAGCATTTTCATGCTTGCCAAGTATAGAATTATTTTAAGTGTTTTTTTTATTGCGCAGTTTTTGAAAAATGTTTCTATGTTTTGAAACACATATTTCAAAAATTTGCTTTTGTGGGAAATTTTTTGACTTCAAATGTTAATTGATAGAATAAAAGCTAACAACCATAGAAAAAATATGTTATCAGGTAGGTAAATTACAAGTAATTTTTAAAGAAGTTATTACAAATTTTTATAATTTGATAAATATTTCGCCTAGTTATAGTAATCTTGATTTGTAATTTAAAATAAAACTTAAATTAGTTTCATACAAAATATCAAATTTACTTCCTCTGAATTCATTTCGAAAGTCTGAAAAATTCACTTTGTTCAATCTATATGTCACCTAATTCTTGTTTCAAATTATTTGCTGTAACCGACGACGTTATTATTACTCGGGAGAAAGTTTTTAAGGATCGAAACTTGTTAAGAAAAACATTGCATGGCATGAAGCGTATATCCACCGAGACTTACAAATTGGATTAAAGTCTATGTCTCATTATTATATACATGCAATAAGGACCTTAGATGTATGACGATTCACATAAAACTTGTTGATAGCACACGTCTAGGACGCCAAAGAAAAAGTGTATGTAATAAACTGCCTTTTATGCATGGAATTATTACAACGTTAACAGGAGACAATTATGTGAAGGACTTTAGCTGAAAATGCAAATTTATCACGAGTGGGGACCTGCAAAATTCGCGATTCTATTTAGAGACATACTAGAATCTACTGGCCGGTACACACCAGGCCAAAACCTGTGATTTGGTCACGAGCCTCTATATTATGTCGTTAGCGTGAGTTTACTTTACAGTAGGTTGTCACTCTACCGTTAACCTTTTAATTATTGTCCAGAAGCATCCTCCGTGGATGACCACGACCATAGTTTGCATTCTTTTCTGCTGGCAGAAAATAACACAAATTTTGTTCGACTCTAATCATGAGCGCAGGCAAGGAAAATAGTGATGAGAGTGTTAGAAGTGAGTCGAATGCGAAAGTGCAGTGTGGCATTTGGAGGCGAGCCAAGGTCGCGAGGGAGTGTTTGGTCGGCCATTAAGTTGACAAATGTCTCTGCAAGCCCTCAGCGGGTCACATGTTCCTGGGTCAGGCCGTGAACGCCGGGCGGTAGGGGGGAGGATGTCCGAACACATCCCTTCAAGAGACACGACTGACTAGGTCAGAAACTGCCCCAGTGGAGTGAAGGGTTGAAGTGAGAGACGAGACAGCTCTGCAAAGTAATACAGTGAATATTTTTAAGTGCCTAATATGCGCAATCGTTCAATTTAAAAAGTTGAAAACAAATTTACGCTTCCATATATATTAAAACTTATCCATTTATAAGTGTAGGTTATTCGTGGCAAATGAGGATTTTTATAGGCTCCGCTATCAGTTCGAATCACAGTAAAAACACCTACCTTGCCGCAGCACGAAGTTTGTTTGAATATGAACCACAGCAAAGTACCCTTGTCGCGAAGGAAACATTCTTACAGAGTGAAGTAAAAACGTTCTTTCATTTTCTTCGTGAAAAATTTTCCCCAGTATAAAGGTTGTCTCAATTAGCTAAAACTAGCGTATCCCTACCAGAAAAATACGTCGATCTATTTTAATGGTAACACAATACGCTTTAAACCGAAATTTTATTTGTGGCAAAGCTACTTTGCAATGGCTAGAGGCACAAGTATTTCGCGTATTAATCTGGCAACAGCCTAGAATTCTCAGACCTATACACACTGGCCAAAGCCAAATATCCATTGGCTTCTAACCGTAACACGTGTTTCCACCACGACTTGTTTCCTTATTTATCACTGGCTTGCAGTCGTCAAATATGCGTTAAAACTGGTGTCGTCTGATCACAGAAGGAGTAGTGAAGTATACAATATTGACATTCAACCTGACCTAGAATCAACACGCGAAATAATCTTGTCTCTAGCAATGGCTCATATTCAAACTAAATTTGTGTCGTGTTAAATAAATTTGAGTCTGTATGTTTCCACAATTTGTTAACATAAACAGTGAAGTGAAGGAAAGAGATTTTGGTCGGCATTTAATCGCTAGGTCTCAAGCGCCGGTGAGAGACGACATGATGTAAGTATGGAGCGGCGCGAATGAAGGGTGAGGAAAACGGGAGATCCCCGAGAATACCCACCGACCAATGGCATCGCTCAGCACGATTCGAACATGCGAAATTCCAGGGACCGACCCTTCCGGGAATCTAACCCGGTTCGCATTGGTGGGAAGCGAGTGCTGTAGCGATTTGTTTGCTAAGGAAATACGCCAGGGTAGTCGTCAAAATGCTTTTCTTTAGGAGCCGTTGAGTTTTTATGACAATTCGGCAAAGTGAGCATTATTAGAATAATTTTTATGTCACCTTACACAGGAAGCCCCTGAATGACGTTTAAACATCTTCGTTACGTTAGGCTAACGAAGGCGAATAAAATGATACGCTCAGGGTCGCAGAGGCTGGCAAGTACCCGTAAATCGACGCACACGCTGAGGTATATGAGGTTCTCAATCGGCGTTGAAATAGAGACAACTAGCGCAGTTCACGAAATATCTCCCATTTACTCGATCTGTACTCTTGGCACGTATGCATGTAATAGCAGTAAGAAGTACGGAAGTGCAACGTTGCTCGACGGCAGCAGTACTAGGTGTCTACGTAGCGCAATAGCAAATGAATGAGGGTAGGTCAGTATGGAGTTGGCCCGTAATGAAACTACAGAGAGTACTGCAGCTCTCCCTGATATCCCGTCTCCCTCCGGTATAATCACACACGTGTCCCATATGTGAAATCCTGGGGGTGATTCCGACAGGGCATCAAACTTGAATCGCCTTGGAGGGATGTAATCGATACTCCACCGCTGCCCCCCGAACTGTTAGCTCGGCTCATTTGACGGACTGATAGACGTCGGATACTGCGCCATTTTTTGATTAGTTTTAACTAGTTTTAACGTGTCTTCAGTATTTCCATCACATGAAAATATTCTGCGCTTCTGGTGACAACCGAATGTTGTATTTATAACAGTAAAAATGCAACAACATGTAATTCGGCGCCAATAATAATTGTGAAGAATATAATTTGGATTGCTGTTTCCCAGAATATATTACCGAGGTCTGGCGCAACGGTAACACGTTAGGCTCGGATTCCGGGGAACCCGGATTCGATCCCCGGATCCGGCCATCCTGATTATTATTTTTTTTTGTATGGTTTCCCTGAAATCGCTCCAGGCGAATCCAAGGCCTATTCTTCTCGCCCTTCGTACCATTGCGTCAAGTTGCGTGTAACCGTCTCTAATGATATCGCAGTTGACGAGACATTAAGGCGGCCGCCTACCCGCGCGTGAGAGGCTCAAAAGCGCCTGAGAAATAAGGTCGACCTTGAAACGCGCCATCAAATGTCGCGTCGCTTCAACGAGCCAAGCGCTGAACTAGCATGCAAGCTTCCCGCCGAACTGTGTTTACTATGGGACACTAAGCGGTGACCATATCATTTGATTGGTGTAAAGTTTGCAACTAAATTCAGTGCAGGTCGCAATCTGAGTTTCACATGCATTCGGTTAGTACATTATGAAGTACGGAAGTCTGAAAAGGCCGTTTTTAGCCATGTTGGAGGGCTTAGAAACAGTATTTTAATCAACGTGGCGTCTTAACAATGAGGTTCCGACCTTGTCTGATGTTTGTTTTCTTTTCGTACGTTGGAACAATGGGCACACATGGAATATTTTCGTAGAAAAAACCTGTTTACGAACACACTGCAACGCATTTGAAGCGTGAGGTAGGCGGCCACCTTAAGTCCACTACCATATATAACCCTGCTCGAAATGTGTGTATTGGATACAAACGAAACAATGACGGATATTGTGTAGTTTAGTTTGCCACACTCTTCTAACGCCTTTAAAAGTTTCGTTTTAAAACTACTAGGAACGAAAATCTGTGCGTCGCTTTCTTCACTCCTGAAATCATATCCAGTAAAAGTTCCATGTAGAAGAGTTTATGTGATAAATAAACGTTTATGCATGTATTAATAAGTATTAATGCGTGTAAGAAATTATGAAACCCCACGCAGTAAATATCGGAATCGTTCCAATGTATTCACTACGTACATGAGAAAGTTAGTAACTTTGATTTTCTGATAAATTTTTTCGTGTTGGCATGCACAATTGCCTGTGGAAGTTATAGAGTTTAAGTATATGCGTGCAAAATTAGCTTTATTCTCTACTAGCAAACTAGACTCAAAATGACTGTAGGTTCTTTAGACGCCTTCAGTTGGTCGACAAGGTTGTAGCCTGTCGCGGAAAATGCTTCTGGCTAATATTGAAACGTTCCATGGTAGAGAGCAAGGGCGCCCATCTTATATAATGTAAGGGCGGCCAGGATCATATGTTTATGTGAACAGGAACGGATAGTCTATGTATAAATTTGTAGCCACTGGCATATTTGAAAATATGAAACCGCGTAGATTACGAAACTTATCAAACTGCTAATAGTTTGTTATATTTTTTTATTAAAAAAACAAAACTAAACACATTGTGGAACACCGTTAGGGGGGCTCAGGCACCCCTGCCCCCTCCCTATTATGGGTGCCCTTGATAGAGAGGCCAACCTCCTGTGAAGTGATTACGCACGTAAGTTGCTTCTAGAGCTACGAGTTCGTCACGCAAGAATTTTTGCACCATTTGTAATTAAGGGTGCGGTCTACCGCAATTTTCATCACCATTTATTTATATTTATCTGTACCACGTTTTTTTTCTTATTTTAAACACAAAATGTGACTAAGTTTGGCTCTTATGAAATTTTTTTTATCTCTCATAGTTTTCGCATAATGGCTTGTTAAAGTTATATTTTACATGTTTCCGTTTTAAGGACTACACTAAAACCAACTGATCATGCCCAAGGACATCCAGCTGGCTCGGCGAATCCGTGGGGAGCGTGCCTAAGCGCCCCGCTGCTTGCAGGAGGAAAAAAAACGGCTCTTATATACCAAACTCAAACAAATCACAGTGGATAAAAAAATTGCAGGCTACAATGTCATGCTCATAAAAATAAAGAATAAAAATGATTTGTATTAAAAAATATTTAATTTTAAAATTTTTTCTGTTTCAGCATTACGCGAAAACTATGAGAGATAAAAACAATTTCATAAGAGCCAAATTTAGTCACAATTTGTGTCTAAAACAAGAAAAAAATTATCTGGTACGAATAACAAAAAATAAATGGTGATGAAAATTGCGGTAGACCGCGCCCTTAATTCTTTACTGGACATCGGCAGCTCTGCTCCATGGATATTGCCAACGTGTCGTTGTTCAGTCTCAAATTTGGCTAAGGTTGTTGTGACACCATGTGTTTGTGATTTGCCAGTGGAACCCCAAGATAAGTGAGAGTTAAACCCTCCAATCACTGATCCTGAAGCAGAACTGCTGATGTGCACACAAGACTTTGAAACGAAATGGTGCAACAAATTGTTCGCCACAAAATGGTAGCTCTAGACATTACATAGAGGTTCTCAGATTGTGTTACGATGTGTACAAGACGGTGTTGTCTGTCGACAAAGAATTGCGCTAATCTTGCAGGCTCGTAAGTATAAGGTTTCCGCAGTAGCGTAACTGCAGTGTTATTGTTCCAGTGGTGCCCCTCGTCATCGTCATGCTGTGGAGTATTGTGAAGAGTTTGGTTCCAATATCGCCAGATCCAGAGGTGAGAAACAGCTACACTTTAACACAGTACATTTCTCTTTTCAATGCATGCTTTGTGTTGCATGTTTAAACCATTTCAGTCTCGAATATGTGTTACATTTTTGTTGTTGCAATGTAGTACGTGTACCATTGTAGTTCTCGCTTAAGA
The DNA here is from genome assembly GCA_003012365.1 of Medauroidea extradentata. Lineage (NCBI taxonomy): Eukaryota > Metazoa > Arthropoda > Insecta > Phasmatodea > Phasmatidae > Medauroidea > Medauroidea extradentata. Next base: position 27,242 of record PNEQ01081676.1, on the reverse strand, counting down.
GGGCGTGGTGCATAATTCAACGCTAAAAACATTAATCTATAACTGTAGGTTTCTTGAAGCCAAGAAAATTAAACAGTAGCAATCCTAGACATAGTTTCAGCAAACGTTTTAAACATAACTGTTTCCAGTGTTACGAACTTCTGAGGCACAATCTCTGACTCCGGAACCTCGTGTATTTTACGGCGGTGCAAGAGATCACGCGTAAGGAATTTAGTATTTCTGGATAAATGTTCACTCATAAAGTTGGCAAATACCATTATCTAGGATTGTCATTGAGTATTTTATCCATAATGGCTTCGAAAAAAACGTAGATCTCAATTGATGTTTTCAGCGTTTATTTATCTACCACGCGGTATTAAGGGGTCTCCCTAAATAAGCTGCGTTTGTGTGTGTGAGGCAAGAGCGGTAAGAGCACTGCTGAACGGCGTATGTAATACATTATCGCCTCTCCGCGCAAGCCACTCGGCTGACGTGCAGTGCTTTACTATTATCCTTTTCCTATGGGACTTTAAGCGGTGACCACATTATTTTATTTGTTGGCAACATAATTCAAAGTCTAATGCTTGTTTATATAGTTGTGTTTTTCGAATCCGGTTGTTAATCTTCCAGATATGGCAGTCTGGAAAACCCACTTTTGGCCATTTTGAGGGGCCCGAAAATGGTGTTTCTAATAAACGTGCCGAATTTTTAAAACTATAACGGCATTGTCAGAAGTGTGTGTTCATTTCGTAGATAATTAAATATAATGCGCTTTAAATAGTTTCGTCAAAGAAAAAAAGAATAGCCGTAACTCGCTGCAACACGTTTGAAGTGTAGGTAGGGAAGCTCCTTAAGAACTAGGAACCAATGAATAATGTGCCTTGTGTTTAATAGTACTGGCTGCAGAAGTTAGCCAACGAGGGATTTGCGTCAGCGACAAACAGAGCTTTAAATGTGTGAATGATGTGTTCCTTGAATGCTGGCTTGCTTCTGAGTACATCTTCAACAATAGTCTCTTTCTGCGTTGTCGTTTTCTGTCTTGTACAACTGAGATCCATAAGTTTATAATTTATAGAAGAATTTTCGTGTTAAAACTAAATCCATTCTAGTTTCAAAAAGGAGACATTAATTAAATGTTAGAATTTATTTCAAACGCAACTTGATATTTCAGCAGTCGCGATTGTAAAATTATGTAAAACATGACTTTTGGATCGTCTATGTTGATACATAAGCTAGCGTGCAGCTATTTTAACCTCATGTCCCATCTCCAATTTTGAATTTGAAATACAAGAAAATATTATTTCATACAAAATTGTTTCACGCTATTTTGATGGTATTAACAAAAGGTAACATTTTAGTTATGTTCGGTTTCGATTCATGTATGACAAATTACGTAATATTAAATTTCTGTAGATCCTTTAATTCCTTTTTAATGCACTTTTTATCACTGTCGTGGTTTTATGATATATGAAAAAAAAAATTAAATAAATTGTATTTTTTTCACCTAAACTTATACTGAACTACTCGGTTTAACAATAGCGTACACTTTAGCGCCTACGTAGAGCTTTTGTAGTATGAATACACAGACTCTTCAAACACTTCGACGTATCTTTAAAGTACAGCATACAAGTTTTCTCAAGTATTATTTTATTTCCCAACGAGCAGAAGAATCAAGTTCTTAACATGTTGGAAACGTGATTTGGATGTGTGTACTAGGTCGGAGAATAATTCGCAGGTTCAAACAGCGCTCGTAGACAAACTTCAAACTAGCATGCGATCATAAAATAAACTTTAACAGCGATCCATAAACGCAATGAAATATTCTATGACCGCCATCAATGCAGATTACATTGGGGCCCGCACTGCAGCTTAAACTTGAATCAAGTCATGTCGGTGATAAAGAGGCCAGCACATATTTATGACTTTGGAAAACGTACACCAAACTGTACTTCCTCTCTATGAAGTGCTTTTAGGAGGTATGTCCTTTACAAAATCAGTCTACGTTAACCACTAGTAAACTTTTTTTTTTCACCATCACGCGTGTAGGAGGAAATCAACATATGATCGCTGCCAGCAAGTGGAAAAATTGATCGTGTATTTTGCTTGGAAATGCAAGGTATTCTAAAAACTCTTCTGAAAATTTTATACAAATAATAAATAAAATAATACTGTAATTTACTCTGTTTATCACATTTATAAAATTTATTTTTTTATAGTGTTACCTTCCTTTTAAATAGTCAGTAATATTTTTTAATATGAAATACGTAACACGCTAGATGCTAAATGATAGTTTATAAAATCTATAAAATAATGACTAGGCCTATATTAAAATTTTATATTGCCTAATACCCTCAAATGCGAAACAACTTTTTAAAATTAATGTTTAAAATTTTGTTTCAATTTAGAACTAAAGTTAAAAATAATTTTAATTTATTTGAACTTGACGCTTTTATGAATGTTTTTCAAAACCACTTACATAAACTATATTAGTAAGTGGCGAGTAATTGTTATGCCGAAATATGTGTACCATATTATCGCTGTGATCTCATGTAAATGTGGCTCTCTAGATATGCTGCATTTGTGCGTGTGTGTGAGGTACAAATGCGATGGAGCGCTGAGGGTGCCGTTGAACGACGTTTGTAATGCAATATCGCCTCTAAGCACATGCGATTCAACTTATGTACTATTATAATATCTCAGGGAACTGAGAGCGGTGACCATATCATTTCATTTGTGAGAAGTGTGGTTTAAAGTCAATTGCGTGTTTTGTGTATTTTGAAACCGTTTCGTATTTTCTTATACACAGCGGTTTGAAAACCTGTTTTTACCAATTCTCTGTGAATCGAAAATAGTTTCTCTGTTAAGTGTGTTGCATTTTTTAATTTATAGCGGCATACTTTGAAATGTGTGTTATTTTTGTAGATAAACAAATGTAACGCACATTAAGTACAGTTCGGTCAGATAAGGAACAATCGCAACTTGCTGCAACACACTCAAAACGCAGGTATGAAACCTCTTAAGCGTGTCTTAAATAGAACTAGGTATTTACATACAATGACAACGTAAAAACATTTAAAAATTTTAAACATTGCATATGAATAATTCAGTGTGACTGTGAACATACTTATTTAAATAACGAAAAAATTGTAGTTGATTGTATTTCAATATTTGTTATTACATTTTTATAGTTTTCAAATGTTCCAAGTAGTCTTGCAATTAATTCAGTTCGTCAATGATGCTTTCTGTGTATTTTTTTTTGTAGTGAAATCATACAGCTGTCAAAAATTTATAAAATATCCAAGAAGGAGAGTTTCTCAAACCTGCTTCCTGTTTTCGCATCACTTGATGGAGAAGTTGCAAAGAGACGCTTTCCTTGCTTCAGTTTCCTTGCTTGTCATGTATTCTGTGACTGGCTGAATATTTTATACACTGAAAATAGCAGTGCCACTGTGCACATCTCAGGTCCTTCTGAACAGAAGAAGTGATTTTTCGCCAGGAAGAGAAAAATACGTGTACTAGCATTTCCAAAAACCCTTGATTGCCTGCAAACGACTTTAAAAAGTCGCGCAGTGCAGGATTCTGATATTACTAGTGTAGTATCTTCTACTTGCATTTAAAAGGAAAATATAATAAACTGCGTGTGCTACACTAATATTCTTTTGTTTAAAATAAATAATACTCTTGTGAAGTCGCAAAATTAAATGTAGGTGATATTTCTCTGAGTGTTTTTTTTTTTACACTAATGGGTTTTGTCTGTCATTTTACAGCTTAGTGGTTTAATTGGGGGATGAATTTGAAATAAAACCCTTCCGAGCGTGTCGAAACATAAAGATGTATCTTTCAAACAGAAATCGTTCTAACTTAAATTTAAACTAAAATCACTGTAACAAAAAGTTGATAATTTTACTCGTCAAGTGTGTGTAAATATTCCCCAACTTTGTGGGAGAAACCTGGTTTCCGAACGTGTGTGAAAATTTTCCACACGGTAGTACGGTATATTCGTCACACAAACGACTTGGGAAATTCGCTCGCGCGTTTCGTAAAACTGTCATAGAGAGCCTGCGTCAGTATGAAATAAAAAATTACGTTACCAGTTTTGTAACTTTGTGGAGTGATTTTCCTTACATTTAGAGGTAATTTAACTTCCATTGCATGTACATTAATTTTAATTTGTTTACAATTTATGCATTAAAATTAATTTAAGAATTCATATTAGCGTATTCATATTCAAGTCCCATCCTGCTGTTCCAATGAGTAGCAACTAGTGGACAAATGGTCGGAGCTAGAGTATGCATAGGGTAGTAGATTATAACATACAGGTCATTGAGTTCACGAAATAAATTTTCCTGCCCCTTATAAGTGTTTATATATATATATATATATATATATATATATATATATATATATATATATGTGTGTGTGTGTGTGTGTGTGTGTGTGTGTGTGTGTGTGTATTGGTGCTTGCGTGTGTGTGTGTGTGTTTGTAATATATATACTTATTTATGTTTTTCTTTAATAATTTTTGTATTTATGTATTGTGACTCGAGGCATTATTTTAATGGTTATTAAAAACATCAGCAGTGTTTATTGCTCAAATAACAAAACTTATATTAGCAAATGGAAATAGACGAAAATTGGCTGAAAAGAAAAAATTCTAATAATGCTTGGAAAAGTGTCTCACATTGGTGTCAAAAAAAATTATTTTTCTGCCAACATTTTTTAATTGCTTGTAATGTTTTCTGTTACAAAGATTAATTATGTGTTTTGTTTTTAATAATTTATAAAATTTATTGTCAACATATAGCATTTATATTTCAATTTGAACTGAATTAATTTCTTTACAATGTTCCGTCTGAAAATCGTCATAGTTTATATTGATATGAAACTCCTGATCGAATGTCACTGTTGGCGATTGACGATTTTGTACAAATACCTTTGAAGACTCAGTGTATTTTCTGAGAGGTAAACAACAGGGTTGACATGACGTCTGTCAACAGAGTTGACATGGCGTCTGGAAACGCTTTGCTGTTAGCTATTCGGTGCAAATACTAGTTGAGATCTGAAGACTGGAGTCGAATTCCTCAATACGTAGACATGAGCGACGAAGTTAACGTGGGATAGCCGTCAGAAGCACGTGACTTCACACTGTAAAAATTATTTGGAATATAACAAAAAAATATTTGATAATATTTTAAAAACAAATTATTTGTTGAAATACAAACTTTGTTCTTTTTGAAAAGCGTAAAGTTTATAGTTGTTAATGTTCCAGATTTAAAGTCTTGTATTGCAATTTGTTCTGGTATAAAAAAACTTAATTTTGGTTATTTATTTTATTGCATTCATGAGTATGAAGTTATTTTATTGTAATTGTTAGGTCACCATTTACCTTGTCCTCTGGCTGCTGTGTAATTATTCGGTCGATTATATATAATTTAATAGCCGTGTCAGGTTTTTTTTATGTGTGCTGAAGCCTAGAAACAGGAACAGCATTATGGCTGTTTTCGTGTTTATGTGGTGGTTTCCTTCTCCTGGGTTTTAATGTTCATTTCGTGAAGACGAACACTAATAAAAAAACCACAGGTATTTTTAACTTCATTTTTAAACAAGAAATTTTATCTTTATTGTTGCATCTTAATGAGATCGTCACCAATGGAAGTCTGTTATAGTTGCTTCGGGATGAAGTCAGCACTTTTGACATTTTAGTTACTTTTATTTTCCTTTAAGACAGCTTATACTTTCCAGCCACTTTTAAATGTAAACAGAGTAAGGAACAACCAAAGTTTATAGATTCTGCCGTAGTCAAAAGTTTGCTGTTGAGGTCACAATAAATATTGTTCAATGATTATTCTATAGGCGATTCGGGATAAAGTGAGCAATCAAAAAAGCAATGCTGTAGTTCTATTTTCAGCCTATTTGTATCTTTCCACGCTTAAAAGCTAACGATGGGAAATGTCTAACTTCTCTGGACACGTTACTTGATGTTTGCGCATGTAATATAAACTGTGCTGTCGGTAGTTACGTATATAGTTTGATAAAATGAAGTTAATTAATTACATGAAACACAATTATGTCGATTTCGGTTGATTCTGTTTTAGTATTGTTGTATTTTAATAGGAAAATGCTCGAACTATATTCCGTAATTTCGTTACCAACCATACAAACAGTAAGGGGACTATAGTTACTGTTGAATTATATACGGCATCGGCTAATGATATTTTTCAAAGTTAAAATTTTTAGTGCTCACTTTATCCAGAACAGCATATAGACAAGCTGATCTTCAAAAAAGCTCACTTTCTCTTGACACATATAGAGGCGAGTATAAAAACAGCTGAAATACTGCTCTTCAGTTCAGTGCCATGCAAGTCGATGCAAGGATGTGCTTACAGTAAGCTTGTCTTCATCGCTCGTACCGCTCTGGTGCCGCTAGGTATCCGACGAGCTGAATATCCTCAGCCAAACGACGCGCTTAAAGAAGAGTTGGAATTCAAGCAACTGTAAGTCTGTCTCGTTTTTTCCTGGCCTTGGCACTTCATGGACGGCGCTAGGCCAATAAAAAAGTAGTGAGTAAACACATGTCCAATTATGTGGCATTACTGTGTCGGCGAGCAGCCAATGTGCAGCTGTTATTTGCTTCAGTATACAGATATTCTTGGACGCTAGTGTACGTTAATTGGAAAAACATTTATGGCCTTTTCAAAAAATCCTTCATTTGGCTAATATAGATTTTTATGTGTGTCCTATTAAAGTAAAAATCACAATGATAGGCCGTCGGGTTCGAGATCTACCGACATTTCTTTGGAAATACATTTCACCCCTTTTCACCCCGTTAAAGGTCAAAATTTAAAAAAAATCCCTTCTTAGCGCACGCCTACGACCTGAGGGGAACCCACACAAAAAATTTCAAGATTCTAGGTTCAGTAGTTTGGGCTGCAGTTTGATATGTCAGTCAGTAAGGGTTGTGAGGGACATTACAAAAAAATTTCACATCAATGGTAGCCTGAACATAGGAATTTACTTCGATAAATCCCATATAATAAAATATCCACGTGACAATTTATTAATATAAATACACAGTTGAAAATATTAGAAAATAAAACTAGTATTAAAGTGTTCCAAAGTCACCCCCGCTTAAAAGGCGACGTTTCTGGAACTGGTGGTATCTTTTCCCGCCATGATCAGTTTAAGGAACTCCAGCAACTACAGTAACTTTACGAGGAAAATAATTGATTATTACAAAGAGTGCGTGCAAGTACAAATACTTCGTCCAGCGGCTAGATTGCTCGCCGCCAATGTTTTCGGCATCTCTGCAGGCGGGTTGGCATGCCTGCTCTTCTGATCCTGATGATGCGGGTATATCAGGGGACTCCTTACTCCCTGCTGGGAGGTGTGTTAAGTCTCAGCAGCCAGTCCCTTCAAATTACAGCCATAACTCACCATAGCTGTTCAGTAGTTTCATAGCACATAGCTGATGAGGGTTGTTGAATACCACAGCCAGGAATAATATGCTGGCGTGGTTACTCCTCACCAATCAACAGTCCAAAGTAGGTTAGCTAGCAGTGATCACCTTGAGGGAGCCGTGGTCTAGCCAGCCTCTAGGAAACCCAAGTCCTTCATAGAACACCGAAAGCTTTCAGTATTCCTGCGTGTTCACTGGCGATCGCTGTCTAGTCAGCTGGGCGGAGACAATCCGTTAACTAAAGATCTTACGGAACCGCCCAAGGAGAGCTCGGACCTTCTAACCCTGTGAAACCCTCCGTGCCTACTTCTAAGTAGGAGTTACAACCAATACCACTCCACGTCCAACACGCGATCAGCCCATACGAAGCTGGGACTTACACGCTGATCTCTTACGGCTCCTACAAGATACCACGCACCTAAGTTTTCAGCCGAACCAGACGACTCTCCAGGGCTTCCACAAACACCCCGTCAGAGAAATCGACTCATCCGTGAGATCTCTGAAATTTTCACATTTGGGAATCATGCCGAACGATGCCGTTGATCAAGTAGATTTCTTGAGGACTTCCTATTTCCTTAGCTCCTTCAATCTGGTGCTGCTCTATATTCACGTCACACCACCCGTCATCTGTGCTAACAAAACTCGTTGTTAAGGGATATGCCTAACTGAGAGCTGTGGCGTGAGTAAGGATAGAAATTTACATGTTAAATTATTTTATGTATGGCTTAGTACCTAATGAACTTACATATATGCCATCCCGGATTTTTGTTCATCTCATTGCTAATAGAATTCTTTAGGTCGTTTTTTAAAGTGTCCTAAAAACTATAATTAAATATTAACCATCATTATAAAACACTCTAAAAATAATTTTAATGTTTTCTACGTTTTAATTTATGTATCAGTATTCTCTTATTCTTAATGCAGAAATGGTTTTCGTCCGAAAGTGATGTAGTTAAAACTGGCTAAGCACCACTGAATATAATGTACCATGTAAATCCCTATACATGTTCACACCACGAGTCTCAGGTACAGTCTAAAAAGACTTTCTTTGCCACAAACCAAACGTGGAAAACGATTTTTTTTTTTTTTTTTTTTTAAGATTAATACAAGTTTCTTTGTAGAAAAGATGACAATTTTTTTTTAACAAACTTGTGTTAAAAATGCCACAAGTAACTTCAACCTGTGGATTCCTATTAAAATATCTTCATAATAACACAATTTTGTTACCATTAATGTAACATTCAAACAAAATTTCAGTGATTCGTATTCAAACAAATATTTTGTTGTGGCAAAGAAGGTGTTTTTAGATTGTAGGCTGCGCGACTAAAATCTCTTCACTTCACTTCGAGATTGTTTTACAGTGTACATCCTGGTATTCAGGTCCAGGGAAGAACTTCAGCGATCTCGCTCCGTCTCAGCTCCCATCGGTCAACGTCAAACTGGAGGTTTGGAACTGTGTGTGGCGCGCGTGCAGAGATGCCGTCTCGCGCGCAGACTTTTCCTCCACCACCCTCTTTGCCGCTCGATAGGTGAGAGAGGAAACTCTCGCGTGTCCGGGGTGGAGATGATTGATAGTTACCGCCGGCAGTTGGAACTAGTTAGTATGCGGATCTCACTCCCTTTCCTTCTCTGCTCCCCATAAAGCTTTATTGATACTGGGAGCGTGGCGAAACGTCACGTCGAATCTCTGGAGGGGAAAAAAAAACCTCGCCCGGTGTGCTCGTTGGTTGCAGTGTGATATCTGGCTTGCGTTAGGAGCATTTTTAAAGTGTGTGTGTATTATATACATGTATATAGACACACACTTGTATGTATGCAAACTGAGCCACCTATAGCGATGTCGCTATCTCGGAAAGAAACCATTTTCTGTATTGAGAAGAGTAAAATATTGAAATCATAGGGTATATATATATATATATATATATATATATATATATATATATATATATATATAAGTACAGTCATCAGGGCGAAGTTGACCTAAAAATTGAAAGAAAAAAAAACTAATAACAAATTTAACGTCATATGTAATGCATATTGTCTCTCCAATCTAATCACATCATAACTGTTGATAAATTATTTCATGATACTGTAAGTTATGAAACTTACTATTTTTTAGTCATACTACAGTTTTTTTTTTTTTTTTTTTTTTTTTTTTTTTTTTTTTTTTTTTTTTTTTTTTTTTTTTTTTTTTTTTTTTTTTTTTTTTTTTTTTTTTTTGCTGCTCCATACTCACATCATGTCACCCCTCACCGGCGATGAGGACCTCAATGTTAAGCGCTGATCAAAATCTTTCACTCACTCACATTACACTTCTTTTCAGTCAAATTAACCCCATTGTTCAAGTTCAGTCCTGTTGACAGTACGTGGTTTCGAGTGTTCTGTGCATAACTCTCTTCGGCCACAGTTTCCAGGGTATAAAATACAGCCTATAAGATGCTATAGAAATGTGGTCGTACAGAGAGGAACAAATATGTTATTTTTGGTGACGTGTTTGTAGATTTAAAGGTACTGAGCCCAATCTAATAAATTTTATAATGTAAATCGCTATAATTTCTCTTAACTGAGCTCTGCGTAGGCAGCGCCCTTAAGTTTGTGTAATGATAGCTAATAAAAGTATGCGTTAAAAATACGATTTCAATTTTTTCAGTAAGGGTAGATACATTATAGGAAGAAATCCTTTCCAGACACTTTGAAAGTACATTTCTGAAAATTATAAAAATACTTAATTTTTTCGTGTGCGTAGTTGTTTGTACTTCATGAATATGTGCAATTAACTACGAATTGAAGGTGAAGAAATTCTATATCTGCCCGATCCTTCAAAAAGAAACGGACTTGTATCAAAACTTGTGTTCATCGACTTAATTCGTGCGCTTTTTAGGGTCGTATTGCGTTCTCACTCTTTATATAATACGTCATTTTGCGTAGACAAACTGCTGTTCGTTATGAGAAAATATTCACCCCAATTAATTTACGTATCTTTCTTCTCCACAGTTGAGATTTTGGTGCTGGTTAAGGAAACATTAGGCTATAAACGTGTGAAATATCCCTTTTCTAAATTGAGCATTTATGCTGTAAACAAATGAAATATCCCTTTTCTAAATTGAGCATTTATGCTGTAAACAAATGAAATATCCCTTTTCTGTAGAGCATCTAACGTAAGATACATTTGCTGGTTTAGTATCAAATAATTTTCCTCTGAATTCGGAAACGTATGTTGTGTTGCAATGGTTTATAAGCGGTAAAATAGTTTTAAGTTTGGTTTCGATTTAACTTAGAGTAATGTTTACAAGTAAAGGTACATTGTGCGCCTATGTAGAGCCACATAGTTTTCGTAAACAATTATTATATTGCACTAGCTTGTTTCACTGCCTTAAGTGAAGAGCAACTGACTTTTGGCGAAAATAATTTTGCAAAGAACTTGTTTCAATGGCTTACATGCACATCTGCAGCTCTACTTCACGGGCAGTGGTTGTGTGTTTTCACTTCTCAGTGTCTTTGTATTCTATCCGCAAATCACAACCGTGTGGTTCAACATAAACCTTTTTTCTGATTGGCACAGTCAAATGAGCGACGCCTCTTCACATAGACACGCTGCCAATAACAATAAAGTATAGCTGCAGATGTGCATGTAAGACTTTGAAAGAAGTTGTTGCAAAATTCTTCTCACTAAAAATCTGTAGCTTTGTTCATATGCTAGCACTTAGCGAAAAGAATGAATGATCAAGTGAAATATCTATCTGACAAACAATGCTTAGTTGTTTTTATAACAAACATAGCACCAACTTAATTCACTGTAGGATTTGACTGTGTTCTCTGCGTCTGATCTCACGGAGATAATATCTTTTGTGTTATACTACTGTATTCGACGGCATCAAAACTATACGAAGTGGATTTATATATCTAGGCGAATTTTTTCGACAGAGTAGAGTAATCAGTATTATAATGATTTAGCCGTTAGGTTAGTAAAGTTTAAATGTGATAGGCGTGGTTATGTTGACCTATATAATGTTCAATTTTTTTATTGTACTGTTTACTGTTTCAGAAGCAAAAAAAAAAAAAAATTGTCGGCAGCTACCTTCGCTTTACTCGCTCTAAGTTGATGAAAAGAAAACTGTGCAATAAAGATATCACTGCAACTATTTTTTAATAATAACTTCAATATAAAAAACTGCAAACTGCAGTGAGATAGGAGGCAGGCATATCAGCTACGAAACATATGTTCATGATTGTCAGCTCATTACTGAGGGTAAGGAGGACAAGATGGCCGGTGGTCCTACGATGGCAGTGGCGGATTCGTCCAATCAAGCTTCTAGAACAGAATATCTCCAAACATGGCGTAGATGCCACGACTTTTTCACGTGTCACTGATTCTCTAATAAATGCAATTGCATGTGGTCATGCATTACTTGAAATTTATCGCAAATTATTTTTTTCGGGGTTGTCATGTGTGGGAAAAAGATAATTTCATGTCACCGGCCAACCTATCTTCCGGCTCCATAAATTTAAAGAAATTATCATTTAACCATCAATAAAAAATTCCGAAAAAATCGAAAAATTAATTAATACAAATAAGCCACTTCAACCAAGAAAGGTGACAAGCGTTTCTCTGCGTTACAATCTACTGTATGTACGGGTCATTAAGGCGACGAAATGTTTCTTTGTGCGAGGGGCGGAAGGAAACTTCGTGGAGTGATGAAAGAAATTAATCATGGCTATCGCAAGTGTTCTATCACGAACATTCTACATCCACTCCATTCTCTCGGTTAATACAACGTATACGACTCTCTTTGGTTGACGAATCAAGTTTGTTGTAGAAGTTTGGTCAAAAAACGCCGTTATTAAAACTTTCATGAAAATTTTGTAGTGCTGTCTAAACATGAAAAGCATTTTCAAAAACTTCCGTTCATAAAGACAAGTTTAAGTTTTATTTTCAACATTGTTTTAAAACCATGGTGTGTAAAACGGGCGTTTTCAGTAACAGTTGTAGCTGGTTAATTCCCAATTCCCAATTCAGAGTTGTCTTCAGACGCACGTGTCGTTCTGTTATCTTCATTGGCATACCAAACAAATTGTCACGTTATGATGAATCACCGAAGAAAAGACTTTATCCCAGGCGAGCGCAATTCGCATAAAGGTTATAGGTACGGACCCCTGTTTTCGCGAAAAAAAAATTTGCCCCAGTTTGTTTCACTCACTGCCTAAAGCCGCGTACACACGAGCGCGCCGCGGCTGCAATGCAACACGCGCCGAACAGTATTCGCGAGGCGCGCGCAAGTGTGTACGGAGCTTCGAACACGCGCCGAGCACGCCACGAACAGGCGCGCCGCGAACCACCGACTGTCGGTTTTTGCTACGAACACAAAGCGATTTGGCGCGCCAGTGTGGGCGTGTTCAGTCCGCATTCGCCCTGAGTAGCGCGCAGACCATGGCGCTCAGTGAACTGTGGTGTTCGTCACTTTTAGATGGATCGCCTCATGCGCAGCGCGTGCTCGAGGCGCACAGTGTTGCTCCGCGCGTTGTCTGCAACGCGCGTTCGATGTTGCATTGCAGCCGCGGCGCGCTCGTGTGTACGCGGCTTTACTTGCACATCTGCTGTTCTGCTTAGTGTTTATTGGCAGTGTGTCTATGTGAAGAGCCGTATCTCATTTGACTGAGCCAATTACAATAACGTTCCTGCAACATCACACGTTTGTGATTTGCCGGTAGAATCCCTAGACTCGTGAGAGTTAAAATATACAATCACTGACCACGAAGCAGAACTGCTGATGTGCACGTAAGGCGCCGAAACCAAGTGGGAAAAAATTCTTTTCGCGAAAAACAGGGGCGAGAACCAAATGAGCAAGATTCCTGCTTTGTTCGCGTTTCAGGGCCTCGAACTTAAAAAATAAAAAACTGATAGCCGGGAACCCTTAAAAAATCGTGTTTTACTTCGAGCCCAAGCGAGAACTCAAAGAACGGTAAGTTTGTATCACATTTGTAACTGGCCATTGACTTATTTGACGCTTCCTGGAGGGCAATCAGCCAACAATGAAGAAGCAACTAAACGCTGGCCAAATCACGTGGTATCACTGTGTCACTGAGCAGCCAATGAGCAGCTGCTGTCTTCTTGAGTACACAGATATTGTTGGAGGTACCCCTACAGATCAGTTAACGGACGAATTCTTCCTGTCTCTGCCGTTGGCAGATTAAACCCAGACACAGATTCTTACGAGGCTTCACTACAGGATAGAGCTAATGCTACGAAAACGTTATCTCGCTATTGTCACTGCGACTTTATGAGAACGGGGCCATAGTTATTCAATACACAGAGAAGTTAAATTAAGAAGTTGCTCCATTTGTTGTAAACATGTTTCGTTTTAAGAATACCTTACGGCTAGAGAAGGTTGTATATCGCGAAAATTTTCGTGCCAGCATACCCTTGAAAACGCTGTAGTTTCTTGCAATGTGTATTACTGCGTGATATATACCTGACACGACGTTGCTGTCTGCAGACCAATAACAGACAACAAATATTACAACAGCGGGATTCTTATTGGCCCAGTCAAATACGGTAACACGCACAAGCGAAAGCCAGTAACAATTTGATATGCTGAACGTACGTTAAAACCTAGCAAACAGTCAAGTTTTCCCGCGATAAATCATCTTTAGAGTCCCGGACATTTCGTGGGTTCAACGACCAGCAGGCTGGACTCCACAATCCTGTGTACACTATGTCCTCAGCTACTTGTACAATGGCTGCTGCTCCAGTGAGTGAGCATTTGAACATTTGACGATGTAGAGCGGGAGTCCATGAGTGTTTTTGTGCATGTCCGTCATTGGTGCGAAGTCCTCAAGGTCACATTTAATTGAACGATGACCCGATCGAAAATGTTCCCAACGTATACATGACTTAGAAATCCAGCCTGTCATCAGTTGCACTCTAAATCTGAATTAGTGAATATTCACTGATTCACGCCGATGGATCGAGCAGTTTCAACAAATTAAATCAGTGAGAAATCGCTGTGAAATCGGTGATTATTCACTGATTCTGATAAAGAGTGCCAACATTCCACAATTTAATAAGTGAATGTCCACAGATTTTCCAGAAATTTTTCACTGATCCAATAAGCGAATATTGTTCTTTGAAAACAACTGGAAAAAATTGTGAATATTGACTTATTCACTTGCTAGATGTTGACGCTCTTAAAGGAAATCAGTGAATATTCACTAATTAAACAGTGACTATTTTCACCGATTCAAATTGTTGAAACCGCTTCATCCATCAGCGTGAATCAGTGAATACTCACTAACTCAGATTTAGAGTGTGAATCCGCGATGTTTCCGGGACTCTAATCATCTTCTGTACTTATGGCTGTTTTTCGCAGACTATTGCAAAATTGCAATTGGTTGGCCTAAGTGCGCGTCCTGGCTATGTTTAGCGAATGACGTTGGAGTTGTTGCTTGACACTTGGTTCATATGCTGATCGGTGCGTCATAGCGTTCGTGATACAGTAGCGTCGTTGACAAGTAAGCAGATCGTCTGAAAATATCATTTTTAGAAAGGAACAGTAAGGGAAGTGACTATGACCTTTATGAAGGATACGTCACTACATTCGCCTGGAGTGATTTTTGGAAAACCGAAATTGGAATGGCTTGAAGTAGATTTAAACCTAGATCCCCTCGAAAGAGACCCATTGCGTTATAAGTCTCGGTACACATGCTAGTTTCAATCCTCTGATTATGTATTCTGCGGCACGTCCGTCACTGTGGATGAAATCATTTGAGTTCTGTATGATGTTCAAAGGACTGTCTACGCATAAACGTGTGACGTAAGCCTCATGATCCCATGAAACCCGACTGGCTCAAAAGGAATCCTCCCCTGGTTTATTACACTGGAGGCAGTAAAAAAGGGAAACAGTACGAGCTCCACTTGTACAGGCATCAAGAATAACACTTCCTTCATACGCGAAGCACTAAACTGGTGTCTAGTGTTTTGTAGTATTATTCTTTTATTATTATATGAGACTTAAAACTGAGGTCATAATTTTTTTTTAGTGGAACGTTGGCATAAAGTTAAACGAAAGCTTCTTTATTCCTATTTTTGCAGGTGAAGCAGCTTTTTATCCTGCCGAGCCCTCCCATTCCGCCACGTCAGCTTGTATCCCGTCTTGGTTTAATGTGTACTCCGGCATGCATTTGTCGCTAATCCGAATGTTGGGATGGGGACTGAACGTCTGGCGAGGCAGAGCCTCGTACACCAGAGTTGCGGTTCCTCTAAGGAAAAGATGGCGTACATCGCGGAATATCAGGGTTGGCCAGGACCGCAACTTAAGGTTGTTCAAGTGGGGAAAAAACATAATTTTATATTTGTATGAAATAGTGTTAGTTTTGTACACATTACTTGCGAGTACATATACCTCTAACGGAAAAAAATTAGCTCATCTAGTTTTCCCGTAATGGTACTTCAAAGTCAAAATTTGCGTATTTTTACTTCATACAAAACTTGAAAACTAGTTAACATAATGAAATGAAAAAAATCATATCAAAACTACGCGTTACTGTCTATGGCCTGTAGCATTTTAAACCCGTTACAAAAAATGTTTATGTTAAATAAAAAATTTCAAAATTAAAATTTTTTTTGGTACTTTTAGAAATTTATTTTAAACACAGAAATATTTTATAATGTGTTTGTATATGCTTCAAGCCGTAGACGGTGACGTGTAGTTTTGATAAGATTTTTTCCATTTCATTATATTTACTGGTTTTCAAGTTTTGTATGAAGTAAAAATATGCAAATTTTGACTTTGAAGTGACATTACGGGAAAACT
>PNEQ01081676.1:0-10897 GCA_003012365.1 Medauroidea extradentata | reverse complement strand
GTGACCGCACCCACGACGAAGACGGTACGAGTCAGGAATGGGCACAGAAAGACCGGCGCAAATAGAGTAGGCTACTGGGAGAAGATGTGCGACAGACACGGCAGGGATTTAAAACACGAATTATTTAAAAAAAAACGGCTTGAGTAAAGTAGAATTTAACTCGATGTTTCGTTTGCGAAACAGTATGAGAGATAAGCGGTGGTGATACGAGATAGGATTGGCCGGTGGCTCCAGCCAATCAGTGACGCACTCAATAGCAGATGGTCGCTGTCTCGCAGTTCCTGTCATTGCGACGTCCCAACCTCCCTAACCCATGGACTACGGCATATTTGTTGCGATGAAATGGCACGCTTTATAGTTTAAAATGTGCTTTCTTTAAAGGGCCCTTTGCACAGGAAAATTCTTAATTTTATAATAGTACCAAAACTGTTTATCTCTTACACATTGCATTAATAGCAATTTCCCTCAAATTAAATATTTCTTGGTTGCATAGTTTTCGTTCAAGCGCACGTCATAGTAGCGATTTGACTGTTTTCGCTACTTACCCAAAGTACAAACTATTCGAACGAAACGGATGGAAGAATAATTTAGAGTGAAAGTAAATGCTTTAAGCTACAGAATGACGTCTTTGTAATTTCACGTAATAATAGGTTTGTATTTCTAAAAAAATTCTTGAATGTACCAACATTTTTGCCCAGCTTTGAGTACCTGTACTATTAAAAAGTAATTTTAACGTGAAATAACGCATGTGTCGTTCTGTATCTTAATACATTTTCTTTCACTCAAAATTATTTCATACTTCTAGTTTGAGTAATTTTTACTTTGGGTAAGTAACGAAAATGGTCAAATCACTACTTTTACATGTGGTTGTATGAAAACTATGGAACCGAATAATATTTTATTTGTGGGTAATTGCTATTGTTTCGCGTGAGAGTTGGACAGTGTTTGTTACAGTTATATAATCACGCAATTTTCGGTACAGAGCGCTCTTCATAATAATCAAGTTTAGAATGTTCGCATGAATTACCACTCACGACACACTACAACATCTTTCACGCTTTAAGCAAGGACCACCGTGGCCGCACGGTATGCAGAGCTTCATCCATATATCTGTAATTTCACATTTGTGAATGTTCTAACTCTTCGTCTGTATATAGATTGATTTCAAATTTGTTTGCGTGACGGAATGGTGGTTTTGTTATTTTATTACAGTGTTTTCAATGCTCATTTTATGAGAGTGAAAGCAGCCAAAATTAAATGTTCACCATCGCTTGGAAACAGGAAACATCTGCTGTATGGCCTTGGTTTCATCAACCACCGGCTCTATGACTTTTAAATAGACACACGCAGTATTAGTTTTCTCTGTATTATTTCATAAAAAGAATGTCACTGCTGATAGAGGCGAGAATACAACGGAATGACAGTTTGCCAGTTAAGTGCCCTGTGCCTAGAGGCTATGTTGTATACGACGAGTGTGGCTGGACCGCCCTTACGCTTCGATGCTGAACCGACATGTGTGGAGCAGTCTTGCCTCTACTTGCAAGCCACTCGACTGTCGTGCAGTGCTTTACAATTCTTCTTTCTCGTGCGGAACTTAAACCAATAAACATAGATAATCTTGTGGGATGTGTAGTCTAAAGTATAACTAGAGATGATGGTATATCGCAAAAATTGTTACTGCCAACATACCTTTCAAAACACTGTAGTCTCTTGCGAGATGTACGATTTGGTGATGTATGTCTTGACACAGTGTAGTTGTCTACAGGCCAATAATAGGCATCAAATACTACAACAGTCAGATTCTTATTGGCTTAGTCAAATAAAGAAACAGCTCTATGTACAAGCGACAAGTACCTGAAAAAATCGCGTTTTCTTTCAGGCTCAAGCTAGATTTCCAACAACTGTAACTTTATTTCAATTCCGCATTTGGCCTTTGACTTATTTGACGCCAATAACCAAAATGAAACTAGTTTAGGCCCATATAACTGTGTCAGCGAGCAGCCAGTGAGAGCTGTTTTCTGCTTCAGATCACAAATAGTCTTCGAAGCTAGCCTACAGGTCAGTGAACTCGCAAATTTTTCCAGTCTCTAACAAGCTGAACGTACGTTGAGACACAGCAAACAGTCAAGTTTTCACAAGATAAACCATCACTAGAGATGATGGCTTCTCGCGGGAAAACTTGACTGTTTGCCGTGTCTCAACGCACGTTCAGCTTACCAGGAGATCACTGGCTTTCGCTCGTGCGTGAAGCTGTTGTCCTATTTGACTGAGCCAATAAGAATCCGGCTATTGTAATATCTGATGCCTGTTATTGGTGTACGAACAGCTACGTTGTGCCAGACGTATGTCACCCAATCATATGTGTTTCAGCTAACTACACTGTTTTCAAGGGTATGTTGGCACAAATCATTTTCGTGATATACCATCATCTCTGAGTACAGTTTGTGTTTTTCGAATCTAAATGGTATTATTCCCATTGGCGTAGCGTGGTCGTGTTCCAAGGCTTGCTGTACTAGCACCGACCATATGCTTTGTGCGCGTTTCATTTGGGTTCCAGAGACCTAGGTGTGTTACTGGATAATTCATACCTTGCTTCTTGTACACTACAGGTTCTCTATTGTACAAGACTAATGTTCCCACAGACAACTCAGTGTTGTGCTTAGTCACTGCTTAGCACCGCACATCTTGGAACACACCACGATACGCCAGTAATAATTCCACACATGCAAGTGCGGAAAAGCCGTTTTTTACTAGACATCTTTAGGAACTCGAAAATCAGGTTTCTACTAACCGAACTGAATTTATAAACATACATATCATAGTATTAAACGTGTGTTCTCGTAGATATACAAATGTAATGCTGTTTTTGTAGTTTCGTAAAAAAAACTGCACCTCGCTGTAATATATTTCAAGCGCAGTTATGGAAGCTCTTTGAACCATACTTTCTACCAACCACTACTAGAGCTGCATGATTAATCATCCCACAGTTCATTGCAATCAAATAAGAAAGAAAAATGCACATTACCGTATTGTTGTTGTACGAGGCACCGGGGACATCAATCTATGTCGTGCGTCTTCTCTCTGGTAAAAAGAAAATTCGTATTTTGATGAAGCGGTAGTTTGCTTCGATAAATACCGCGGACGGCTTGTTTGCCGGCGCAAACAGTGTGCCTATTAGAGACCCGCACGGGCTTTGTTTTGCCGCAACTCTGGCCAAACACCCCCCCCCCCACCACCCCCTACATATGTCATCACACGTCGCCGCAATATGGCCACTGCTGTCCATCTAACTGAACAAATAAATAACGAGGACTGGGCGTAACTCTGAACCCGGAGAGACGACACGAAGTGATGCCCTACAATTGAATGAGTGAGAGATTTTGTTCAGCGCTCAACATTGAGGTCTTTAGTATGGAGCAGTGCCGGAATGAAGGGGTGGGGGAAACGGGAGATCCCCGAGGAAACCCACCGACCAATAGCATCGTCCGGCACGATTCCCACATGCGAAAATCTGGGGACCGACCCCGCCGGGAAACTCCACATTTCAAGTAAGAATGCTCTTATATTATTATAGAAAATTGTGTGTGACATATCTAACTATGACTGGGCGTGTGTGCTTTCCCAATGTTCTTTCAGGAAACCTACACAAAATGTATACGAAATCGTTTGGATTTTTTTAGGTTGTTATTCTTTATTGACAATTAGGGGTCGCGGCGGCTGAGTGGTCACACCACTGGCATCCCAGCGAGGCTGCTTCCGCATTTATTTCGCATGTGGGAAACATGGCGGACGTTGTCATTAGGTGGCGGGATTTCTCGGGGTACTCCCGCTTCTCCGCTCCTGCTGCTCCATCTGTAAAGTCTCATTTCATGTAATACCTAAGTCATCTCTGGCTCCAGGTTGGGGTTTGGAGATAGGTTGCAACCTCATACCGTATTAATAATATTTGCTGAAATATTGCGGCGCCGCGGTACCCTGGGAGTAATAGCTAATTTGTTATTTATTATTGACTAATGACTGAATATTATAAAGTATACATATAATGTTTATACATTTGCTGAAAAATTATGTGCAATGTCACTCGTTCGTGTCTGAAAAAATTTAATAAAATTCACGTCAATGTTTATTTTAGTGGAGTACTTCCTCTCACCTAAAGGACTTCGTGTAATTTACGTCCCAAGTCCTGTTTATTTCCTGTTTCAAAACTGAAATAGAGTGTTGAGTACTGATGTACAGAGGACTGTTTTATTTCCTTCCCATCACTCTTCCCTCACTTGGTTGAATTACGGGACGTGGACACTTAATATCCCTTCCGCAGTAGTTTCGCGGGGGTTTACGATGCCTCGCTGGACAGTCCTGCAGTTGGACACGAGAGGTATCTTGTTCCTCGTTGGCTTGGTGATTAGCCACGCGACCCGCAATAAAGTTGCCTCTTGCTTGGCTGCCTTCCAGGAAGGGTCCAGTTCCGTTTAATGGCACGTTAAATTAGTTTCAGGCACTTCCCTTTTGTTCTTGTTATCTTCTGACGTCGCCAAAAAATTCTAGCGAGTAAACCGGCTTAAATGAGTCTTCTATATTTGAACCTTCCGAGAAAAATTCCTCAATTGCTTAAGTAAAGATAAACGTTTCAGGGTAAATACGTGGACAACTAAATGTTCCGCTACAATTATTGACTTAGCACAGCAAACAGCACTCGCACAGCACAAAGCTGCAAACTACAATTGAAACAGCACACGCATAGAAACAGAGGATGTTGTTGTTAAAACGAAAACAAGCTACACTGGTAAATAATTCATGTGTGTGTTGGTATAACTGATTCTGAATGTTTTTATTGCTACCATATGTCATAAATAACTTTTTTGTTTATTTTATAATACAAAATCGAGTGAACTCATTTTCTTAAAATTGCGGTAACTGTTATAGATCTTGAAAACAATGTCATTTCTTACTAATCAATTTACTAACTTCAGCGCTAATTTTTACAAAGGTGAGTCAAATTAGTTCCATTTTCACCCGTGTTTATCTTCTTTTGAACCCGATGGCATCCGTGTTCTGATTGGCTATGCACGGCACACTGCGTACACGCGCAGAAAAGGAGTTATCTCTACTTTCTGTGAATGTGCTATGCGTGAATGTAGCAAGAACATCAGGAACATTTGCTATCTACTTTCTTTGCGCGGGCTGATTTCTTTGCTGAATCAATTGTAGTGAAACCTTAAACATTAATCTAGATAAGTAATGATAAGGCAAATATTTTTCATCTCAAGTGACATTATTTTCTGTGGGGTTTTGTATTTTTCCTTTATGTACACATCATAGACTTCCAGTCGTCTACAGTATTACGGTGAAAAACCATGCTTTATGAGCTCTGTTGCATACACTACATTAACATACCCGTGCATTTAAGAAGTTCATATGTTTCTTAGAACTTAAATAAATCCGTGTTTTACCGTAAATGAGGTGCAGACGATCGCATGAGAAATGCCATCCCGTTTACAATGTACAGATTCTAACACACATACGCCAAAAGAGTTAATGATAATACTTTTAAATGCACTTAATTAAATTCATGGACTCCTATTCACCAAGTTTTGGCAAACAATAATTTTCAAATCCTAAAAGGGAGCCTGTATCGAAAAACCATCACATATGTTTGTTGAAAATAATGTGATTATATATAACCTAATTTTTCTAAACGAAAAACAAATATGTACATTTGTTTGTTTTGATCAAATATGCTACGTATAAAAAACAAACTTTAACACATATGTCTAACGATTTAATAATATATGTTATCTTGAAGGAAATCAAAAATTACTCGTGACTGAATTTAGGTTACTACAGGTTAGTTTATTTTTACAAAACACAAATAGCGGGCATTACTAAAGAGCCGACATTGGATGCCAATTATATTAATTTGGTTACAATTAGTAAAGAACGTCTCAAAATACAACAAACGTTATTTCTTTAACTATGCCTTACTATCTTCGAAAATGGCAGACCTACAACTATAAACCCAGTTAAAATCGCAACTTACATTATTAGGCATCAAAAGATTTTATTTGAATTTATCAAACCGTTCACAGTTATAAAGTAGAACCAAACATTTTCGAATAGCTGATATTTTGGAAACGAGTAGCCCATATTACGTAAGCAAAAAAAAATTAAATTCGAATGACCTTGTTATTCAAATGACCACCATTTTGGAAATGTAAAGACAGAGTGACCCAAATACTTAGAAATCAGTTCAG
Organism: Medauroidea extradentata; assembly: GCA_003012365.1. Lineage (NCBI taxonomy): Eukaryota > Metazoa > Arthropoda > Insecta > Phasmatodea > Phasmatidae > Medauroidea > Medauroidea extradentata. The sequence continues at coordinate 4,646 of PNEQ01081676.1, read as the reverse complement.
AGTATTAAGTACTATATGTGTACCGAGTTTGATAAAATTCTGAAAAAGGTTTCCTCAGATATGTCGTGTGATAAAAAAATAGGTCAATGGACGCCATTTTCATTATTATGAATACAGCATGAACAAAAAAGGCAAGTGACCCTCCTAAGTTCAATTTGTACACTAAGTGTGATTAAATTCGGCAAGATGGTTCCTTAGATACCTAGCAAGTTTAAAAATTAAGTTTTCAAATGACCGTAGTTCGTAAAATATGAATACATGTTTGATCAGAATACGTTGAATTTAGGTCACCGAACTGAGTACTTAAAGTGAACCGATTTTGATGAGATTTTGGAAACTTTATCCTAAGATAGTTCAAGTGATCAAAAAAAATTTCAAAATAAATCCACTTTGTAAATATTATCAATGGAACGAACAAAATACGCTTAAGTGAAGTCACCTTACTAAATACTGTTTATGCGCCGAGATTTGTGAAATTCTGAAAAGTTATTCTAATAATCAAATTATTTATAATGAACCAGTTTTGAAACTATAAGTTTTACAGCGTGAACATAGGAAGCACTATACGTGTACCAAGTTTGTTGAATTTCTGGAAAAGGGTTCCTCTGATAAAGCGTTCAAAAGGTCGCAATTATAAACGTACCAAGTACTATATGTGTACAGAGTTTTGTGAAATTCTGAAAAAAAGGTATGGTTCGTTTGGACATTTCGCGTCATCAAAAAGGTTTAAGCGGCCGCCATTTTAAAAGTACGAACATAGAATGAATAAAAATCTTGATAGTTGCCTTAATAAATTCAAATATATACCAAGTAATATGATATTGTAATAAACGAATCATTCATATTTCTCATGTGTTAAAAAAAACATTTTAAAGTGCCGGAATTTCGAACATGTGAGAACGTTATGAACAAAATGTACGAAAAGTAAATGACCTTACCAATTCATATATGTGTAACAAGTTCAATGAAATAAATGATTACTCAGATACGTTGTGTGGTCAGAAAAAGTTCAAATAGCCACCGTTTTGAAAATGTGAAAACGACATTAATACTCACCTTACATAGTTCTATATGTGTACCACGATTGACAAAATTCGGGGGAAATATATTTACACAGATATCATATATAAGAAAAAAATGTTCGGTTGCCGCCATTTCGAAGAAGTAAACAAGACATAAACGAAATATGTAAAATCGAAGTCACATTTTTAATTACTATGTATATTCGAAGTGATGTTCTTTCCCCTCCCCTTTTATTTTTTATTAATTTTTTTTCTAAATTCGGTCCAAGAGTTGTAATGTTTTTTTAGGAAACACACACACACACACAAGAAAGTGATATGAAAGGTATGTTTTCCCTTCAGGCAGTAGGCTAAAAACTGATGAATGCTTAGTATAAAAATAATTTTTACAGTACATGAAACTGAAATAAGAATTATACGTACGGCGCTGCAACTTCCTGAATACGCACAAAATGTAAAAGCAGTGTAGCCCAGCGATTCTAGTAAATTTGTGTACTGATAACGGAGTAAACAGCGTTCGACACGACTGCGGATCGATATAAGCAAGACGGATTGGCTGTGAGCAGCCGAGCGCTAACACACACTTTGTTGGAAGAGTGAAACGCAGGTAGACTACTAGCGCTGGGGAGGGTTGGTATGGTGTGGGTTTGGAGCGGCGTCGGAATGAAAGAGCGGATAAAACGGAACATCCCCGAGAAAACCCGCCATCGTCCGGCACGATTCCCACTTGCGAAAATCCGGGCATCGACCCCACCGGAACTCGAACCTGGATCACCTTGGTGGGAGGCAAGTGCTCTAGCCACCGCGCCAACTGCAACCTCTAACGTTGTGAGATGTCCAGTGAGAGTCTGCTGTGCCACTGTGGTCGCCCGTGTTGGCAGTGTTCTATGTACATAAATCCCGTCTTGTTTTTCCTAACGTAGTATTTTGTACTGCATTTCCCACAGTTTAATTTTTTATTACATGTGGATTGATGCAGGATGTTCAAAAGTTGACGCAACCTTATGGGGAATCCTGTACGTTACAATAGGTGTTGAAAGTGGCCACCATTATGCAATTCACATAATTGAATACGGTGCTGCAAGTTCCTAAAGACATTGTAGCATTAGTTGCACAATTGCATCGGCAGATTGTTCAATTTCGACCTGCAAGTCATGAATCGTGTGAGGATGATTGATGTAAGCAGCATACTTTAGGTACCCCCACAAGGAAAAGTCTGGAGGGGATAAATCAGGAGACCGAGGGGACCACAACCTCTTTGAAATCAATTGTAAAATCAATTGTAAAAAGGAGTCACATTTCCCCGTAAGGTTGCGTCACCTTTTGAACATCTTGTAGTTGATTACGTAATACTAAATAAAATGGAGGGTTCAGAGCGCAACTATACCAAGTCCATTAATTTTAGTAATGAGAAACATAAGCTTTAAGTGTTTTGGACATAAACAATTCCAGGGGACCAAAACTGATAATGTATAATGTCACAGTTTTATATGAGGTATAGACACAAACAGAAAAAACGACAGACAACACAAACGATGAGACGAAATAAAACACAGTAGTTTTCCAAACAGTCAGTATGAACGACGTTTCGGGAACTGGAATCTGTTCCCGTCATCAGGTAGACACACAGGGTTCAAGAACACGAGTGCGACTGATCTTTGTGTTTTGTTTAGTCTCATCGTTGTGTCGTTTGCTGTAATTCTGTTTGTGTTTTTGTTTCGTCTCATCGTTGTGTCGCATGTCAACCTAGGTTTTTTCTGTTTGTTTCCTTGTTTTATCTGACCAGATTCCAGTTTTTGAAATTTCAAGTTGTGTATGTATCCTGATGACTAAAGCATACTCTGCTTATTTATGTTTTCTTGTCTTATTTTTACTTTTAGTTTTCTTGTGACGGTCATTTATTTCGCAATGGAGTATGTCCATACAAACAAATCCAGTCTAAATGTTAGTCTACTATAACGTTTTACTTTTATATAATACTAGCAGTGCGCCCGCGGCTTCGCTCGCGTGTAATACTCAGAGCAGATAATATTTACTTTAATTTAAAAAGAATACCTCTTTGTACATCAGTCATCAAGTGTTGTATAGACAAATCTACTAGTTGAGTTAACTCTGCAGCAGGATGAGTAGCTACAGCTGTCCACGTGAAAATCAGTCTTAAGTTTGCCCCTGCCACTACTAACGACTTCGCCTGGGCCTTATTTATAGTCATTGCAAAGTTGACGTTGTTGGGTAATTACAGACTCTTTAATGTAAGTGGGTAATCTGATGAAATACGTAGCTTACGTGGTATTAAGACTGATTACCCTCGAGCACAATCGTTGGTGATGCTGCCCTCAGTAAAGTATTTGTTTTTCGAAACCTTCACTTGAAGTTAAGTAGGATTAGAGAGTTTTGGCGAAATAATGTTTCGCAGAAATATAAACGTATTTAGTGCCCCAACCTTGAGGTTAGTGAGATGGTATATGTGGGCTGATGCCGTCGAGGAACTTCAGTAGATAGTGGACTGCATAATCCATTTTCACCACTTTTGAATTTCATCCTAATTTCACTAATTTCATCTGCCTGGTAGTTATCGGGTGTCAGCCTTGCGCATTTGACCAGCCCTTAAAGGTATTTGAGCCCAGAACCTCCCTAACGTACGGAGCTACAAACAACTGCACCACATAACGTCGAAGTTATGCATGAAAACTAATTTTAAAAATAAAATATTAATTTCCTGGGCTCATAGAGGTTGCACGTTTCGATAGAACTGTAGAATGAAACTCCTGTATGATTTATTTCTCACTGGTCGTACTTGCTTTTTGGATCGTCTGCCTTGAAAGTTCACAAACTAACTTTTCTTATTAATTAAATTATCTTATAAAATAAAATCTTGCATTACTTTTTAGGTACTTACGTAAGCATCATTCTGACGCGAACACCACCTCAATATATGTACTGGTTAGATAAGTATCATCGGCTGATAGAAAACCAATGTTATGCCCTTTCACCGCTTTAGGTGTCTAATTTCGAAAAATCTTAATTCAAACCTTAAATACTGGTGCAAGTATCCAAGCAAAGTGAAAATCACGACGATAGCTCATTCAGTCGAAGCAAAATCGATCATTCATTAAAAATCACATATTACTTCTGTGCAGCACTAAGAGTTATTATTTTGAAAAATCTTAAAAACCATTTTACAGTCCATTTGTGTAATATCGTCATCCTGACGCAAAAATTAACTTAATATCTCGATCGTTTCGATATATTAAAGATTTATCTAAAACACATTCTAGGTCTTTTCACCTCCTAAGAGACTGAATCTCGAAATATCCTTGTATCAGATCTTAGACTATTTAAATTATGTCTCTTGGGCGTGAAAAACACGACAATAGCCCATTTGGTTCAATGTATAGGTATCGACGATTAATTAAAAACACATTTCATCACTTTTCCCCCCTTTTCACTTTCTTAGGTGGGGAATCCCCGAAAATTTCTGAAATTGCTTTTCATACATTTGAGTAAGCATCAATCTTAAACAAAAATCACGTCGCTATATAAAAAACAATATCAGCGATATATATATATATATATATATATATATATATATATATATATATATATATATATATATATATATAT
>PNEQ01081675.1:0-50356 GCA_003012365.1 Medauroidea extradentata | reverse complement strand
TAATAATAATTTATTTATTTATTTATTTATTATGTTTAAAGTGCCATCCAACAGTCTTGCGACCAATAACAGGATGACACTAAACAAATAACAGATACAAATACAGAAACACAGGATAAACAAATAACAAAGGACATACAAAAGAATACAGACATACAAAACAAAGGACAAGACATTTACAACACACACTGACAGGACAAAATGCAGCAAAACATTTAAAAAAGGGACAAACAGAAATGAGACACTTAAACAACCTTATTTAAAGTCCCAGAATACAATTTTTCTTTCCTTAAAAGGATCAAATTTACAAATATCATTAAAATTGAATATACATCTGTTAATTAAGTTTTTATTTTTAGATAATGCGTAAAAAAGATTAAAGTTTCTACTGATACGGTTAGGTACCTTTAAACCTGTATTGTGTATAATAGTTTGACAATCAAAATAATATAGAAAGGAGTTAATAAAAAATAGAGCATTATTAACTATCCTACGAGCATGTAAAGTGGTTGTCTTAAAATCAGTAAGTATGATGATAATAATAATAATAATAATAATAATAATAATAATAATAACATTATTCCGTAGCAGAACAGTTTTTACTCTCCCGGGCAGGATTTCTTTCTACCTGCTAGAACAGTTGTTCGACCGGGTTTGAATCCAGCGTGAAGGACGAACTGCACTAGGTCGGGCGCTAGTTCGTGTGTGACGCGACGTGTTGCTCTAGATCTTAGATGATTGGCCATGTTAGTAGCGCACCATTTAGTATCGGGAACTTGACACCAGCCTCCCCGCCACCCCCCCCCCCGCCCCCACATCCGCCTCGCTAACACCCAGCTTCGCTTTCGTATTGGGAAACATTCCTCGCTATTTATTGTAGGTATTACTGTGATTTTGGGAGAAAACAATTATGCAACATTTGGTTTCATTGCCTCATGTGCACTGGTCAGTGATTGGCTGTTTTATCTCTTAGATGGCGTGGTACATAATTCAACGCTAAAAGCGCTAATCTATAACTGTAAGTTTCTTAAAGCCAATTTGCGAAAATTATACTATAGCAATCCTAGACAACAGTTTAAGCCAACGTTTTAAACAAAATTGTTCCCAGTGTTACGAACTTCTGAGGCACAATCTCTGACGCTGGAACCTCGTGAATTTAACTGCGGCGCAAGAGATCACGCGTAACGAATTAGTCATTCTGTATAAATATTTAGTCATAAAGTTGGCAAACACCATTATCTAGAATTGTCATTGAGTATTTTATCCATATTGGCTTCTAAAAAACCGTAGAAATTAATTGATGATTTCAACGTTTATTTATCTTTTATCTACCACGCACTTTTAAGAGACTGTTCCTGTGTTTCAGGCGCTTGTATGCAACCCGCATTAACCTTATAAAAATCAAGACTAATTTTACTTTCGCTATATGAAAAAGAGTATTACATATATCAATATTTTCTTCGCAGTTTATCAAAGACACAGTCCTTCTTATTTTCGCTGTGTTCTGCAAAATCAAGTATAACAAATGGTTACATTATCAACGCGATACAAAAAAAGTTTTGTAAAATTTGTAGTCAACCATTGTTTACACTTGATTTCGACGAACGCAGCGAAAATAGGAACGACAGTGTCTATAATAAATTGTGATAATAATATTGATAAGCGTAATACTCTTATTTCTATAGAGAAAATAAAATTAACCTTGACTTATATTGGTTTCGTGCGGGTTGCATATATGCGCCTGAAACACTGGAACAGCCTCTTAATGTCGTAGGGTTCTACCTGCAAATCACGGACGTATGGCGTCGCAGTAACCATATTCCAATTGGCACAGTCGAAAGCTCTACTTCTCTGCACAAATACACTTTGCCAATAGCCACAAGGCAGAGGTGCAGATGTAAGCGTTATGCATTGATACAAAATATTCCGTTATTTTTTTACACCAAAATTCACCGGCTATTGAAATGAAATCATTCAAACTTTACTATGATGCATTTCACTGTCATATAGGAAAAGTTCAAGAAGCAACCATTCTAGGTGTTAGATGTATCATCTCGTTGAAAGCGAGGTAATTGGAATGGTGTAGAGTGTAAACAATTTTGTTCCCTAGCTTTGCTTGAAACGTTTTGCAACGAGTTATTATTATTGTTTTGAAGAAATAACAAACAACATAAACTTAAACCTATCTCCAATAAATTAAAAAATTTAGCACGCAAATCAGAAACAAAATTTGGGCCATTCAAAACAGTAGATAAAATAGGCTTTTCAAACTGCCATGTTTGGGGAAATATCTACTAACCGCATTAAAAAATAGATAGAGAAAAAGCGTTAGGCATAAAAAATACGTTAAAAAAAGATATCACTGATTAAAATCATAGAGGAAAAATTATGCTGGTAGTACAATTAACGGCTAGTTGAGTTGCTCGTAAGAAGTGGTGATACTGCCGGACAGCGGAACCCTTAGTGCTCCATTAATATTGTGCCTCACACAAACAGAGAATTTATCAAGGGAGCCACCTTAAGACGTCTGCCTACGTAGGTTGTAGCTATAGAACTTAAACCGGGTATTAATGATTCTTTAATTTCTTCTGAATAGACTTATATTAAAAATAACAGATTACAACCAAAGTATTAGTTCGTAACATTTTTAAAGAAATATAATTCTAAAAATAATTTTAAAAGATACTTTTTTTTCTGAATAATAAATTTCAAAACTACATTTCAGACAAAAATTACCAAAAACAAATATAAATATCTGCGTTACTAATTTGTTTCTACTTTTTTTTTTGTTTAGATTTAACGCAGAATATTTTTCATTTAAAAGAGTTTCCTGTGCAACTGACACATTGATTAGCTGTTCATTGTAATACCGATTCCTTTATTTAAGCTCTACGAGTGAAAGCTAAGGAAGCATCCAGCCCATGCCTCCGAACGGTTGAGCAGAACATTCGATAGAAATTCATACCAATATAGCTCATAATGTATACATAAATGAGTGACGTCTACGTAGAAATTTCGTTCAAATAATGTTTCAGCTTTAAGTACCAGTTTTGGACCACTTAGTAATATTTAAAGTATATTTTATTTCGGCCAGAAATAGCGAAAATGTATGTTGTCTAATTTTTTTTTTTTTTTTGGGTACCGTAAACTAGAGTTATTTTCTGACATTTAAAGGTAACTATATGACACTTAAAATGTTTACTTCGGTGTCGTTTGGTAAAAATTTTGCATTGGGTATTTAAAATTTGTGTTTAATTGTACTCAAATATAAATACTGGGTTCTTACCACAACAACCTTAAAAAGTAAAACATTCCGAGTGTCTGAAAATTATCTTGGCCGTGACTAAGTAACCGCGATTTGGAAATCATTGTTTAGAATCCGTTTAGACAGTAAAACGATACGTTATAAATAGTTTCCGGTAATTTTCGTGAAATTATTTTTTGCCCCACTTTGGTTCAGTGTCTTACGTGCACACCTGCAGCTCAAATTTATTGCTATTGACAGTGTTTTTGTGCAGAGTCCTTATTCATTTGACTGTGCCAATCAGTACACGGACAACTGCCACACATCACGTCTATATGATTTGCGAGTTGAATCTTCACACTCTGGCTGTTACGGCATGCAATCACTGATCACAAAGTAGAAATGCAGGTGCGCACGTAAGGCATTGAAACAAAGTAGTGCAATAATCTTTTCGTGGAAACTACCGGCCCTGGTCTTAAAATGGTAATGCTACAATTAAATCTGTCACATCTGCGAACTATCGGCCAGAAGACAGCACATTATGAGTTTAAGATTTCAAATGGGATCACCGAGACTTTCTAGGTGGGGGTACACTTATACATTGCTCAAAAGACCTGTATTGCTCGAGTTAAAACAATTCAATAACAGCGTAAAACTGTAGCTTTGTACCGTTTGGTGCGTAAAAACATTTATTCACAGGAGTACCAAGAAAGTATGTCTTTCATTGCTTATATTTTTAATGTATATATTAATTATTTTAGTAACATATTGTATTTACTGCATGTTAACAGCAACTATATTTTGTAACAAGTTTTTCACGCGTGATTTTGTATGGTTAGTTTTTTCCTGTGTTGTTACGCTTTAACTTTATTTTGTTCATGTGGTCATTAATCAGTTATATTAGCAAATGTGTTAAGTAATGGTGGTATTATCATATTAAAACCATCAAAGCTGTTTCTGTAATAACGAAGTTGTCTAAAGAGTAATGAGTGACTGAAAGGAAACATTGCCTTGAGAATGCAAAGCAGGTCTCTGGTTGCTTAACATAAAATTAGTGAACATTATTCATTCTCTCAACATTAACTCAGTCAGCATATTCAGTAAAATATTGATTAATCTCATGTAATTTTGAAACATCTGTGTTTAACGGCGTGCAGCGTGTAAACTGCGTTCTAGCACACAAACTATCTCGAATATTTTAAAAATAAGCGTGCCATTTCTTTCGAAGTAAAAATAATAAACATTTTTACACAGAACAACATTGTCGTCTATGTTGACAGCCTGTTTTCATCATTAAGATTTATAATATTTTCGGAATTCTATATTTGTACCCTAGGCTCAATGTGTTACCTCACAAAGAAGTAATTTAATAAAATTTATCCGTACCTTTTATACCGTACAGGCCGCATGTAGATCTATGTTGTGTAAACTAAGGGTTTATTAAAATAAGATAGTATGTTTGTAAAGCAATAAAATGGCATGGCGATGAATACTATAAAATTACAATTTATTTTGTTTAAAATTTGTATCTACTGTTTTATTAAAAAGTCGTGTTTGAGCATCGCGACGCTTACGAATTCCACTAAATAAAAAAGTACGTAATATAGAACCATAATTTAGCTCAGTGTGATTCTGACTTATTACTTAGAACTGTTGGATTAAGCTTTACAAGACTAGGAGGCAGACAACTAACGACGACTAAAAAGCGTTGGACCCGTAAAATTTCATTTTTTTTTTATATATGTGCCAAACACCGTTCAACTTTTGCACATCAGATAACACGTTACTTCCCCAAATAAAAAAAAAATTAGGCCCCATAGTTTTTTGCAAAATCACTTATCAAAGTCACGAAATGGCCGTTACGGTACAGCCAAAATCAAAAAAAGTAGTTAACTAATGAATTCAAAATTACGGGAACTGAAAGTCAGTGTATCAATGCATTTCATGACACGTTTGACAAAAGTTAGTTTTAAATATTTCAGTAGTATCCGAAAGTCAAAGTTATGCAAAAATTTACTCATTTTCATAATTTAAAAAAAAAAAAAATACAAAAATATATCGCTTTTTGTTTACAAAAGTGTCTTGAAGTAGTTAACATAATTAAGTATCGATATGAATTATCTTGTTTCTGCAAGTTAATTATTTTTTATTATTTTGGCTACACCGCAACTGCCATTTTGTGATTTTTGATAGGTGATTATGCTAAAACTATGGGCCCTAATTTTTTTTATTCGGGAAAATGACATGTTATCTGATGTGTAAGAGTTGAACAGTGTTTGGCACAAATATAAAATTTTGAATTTTTACGGGTTCAACGTCCTTAATTAACGAATCTTCGATATAAATTGTTAATCGCTGAGACTGTCCGGCGTGTAATTAATTGCCTAATGCAGAATTAAGAACGGGCCAACAAATTTATACAATGGACACCATTAGTTGTGACGTCACACGAGAGCACTTGTTCCAAACAAATGTTTATTTGAAAGTTTAGCATTGAAGTATAAATGTAGGTATTAGTTACGAGTTTACTAAATTCATTCTTTTTGTAATTGCCTATCTTTGAACTGCAAATAAATTGTACAATTCAAACGAGAACAAACATGCAAGTTCACCTTTAAGTTAAGTAACCTCGTCTCTACTGACACATAAATAACTCCTAGTATGCTGCAGTGTTATCTGTTTGGCTATGTTCATAACTTCTGTGATTTTACTTATTTCGAAAAAACAATAGAATCTACCCAGTTTTTCTTAGGGATGTAAAATTAGATAATTTTTCAACATGTGCCGAGAATATATTTGTTTGGAACCAGCATCGTCATGTGACGTCACACAATTGTGTCCATTACGGCCGAGCCCATAGAGAACAGTATATACTTTACTGTCCTTTTGAAATTCGACTTATTGAATATTTTTTTTTCAAGGGGAGAGATACCGTGGCTGGCACAGTGGCTAGAGCAATCGCGTCGCACCAAGGCGATGCGGGTTCGATTCCCGGTCGGGTCAGTTCCCGGATCCTCGCATGTAGGAATCGTGCCAGACGATGCAATTGGTCGGGGGGTATCCTCGGGGATCCCAATTCCCTCCCTCTATCCCATCATTCCGGCGTCGCTTCATACTCACCTCATGTCACCCTTCATCAGTGCTGAAGACATACGTGTTGAGTGATGACCAAAATTTCTTCAATTTTTCTTCAATAATCTTTCTGGTTGGAGATAGTTCACGTGTCCATGGCCTAACAACAGCAGAACGAAGGGCGATCAAGACTCACTCGTCAGATAAATTATGGCCTCTAAGTCACTGACTTAAGTTTTGAGATTTTTTTTTACTTTATTGTTGCCTCTAACAGAATTTAAGTATGACCTTTTCAATATATGGCGTAATATCTAGTGTCTATAACGGGATAAATGCTACTTGTCTTCTGTCATTATTTGTAATGTAAAGCTTTGTTTATTATTTAAAAATTATTTCATAATTTGTTGCAAAATGTTATCGTCTAAAAGAAATGGGCATTAGAAAATCAGTGGAAGGAAATCACAGTTTTAGCACGTAAGAAGTCTTAAATACTAAAATATACTGAGACTAAATTCATAAACGTTTAAACGGTTATTAAATACACATAAGGCTACACAAATTGTGTCAATTGTGAAATAAGCGTTAATGTGTGCCAAAATAAGAGAACTCAAGTTTTGTTTCCAATACTATACATAAAATATAACGTTAACATTAACGATTCACAAAAGAATATGATTAAATAAAAAGTCTCCAATTGTAATTTTTGTTGTAACGTTTCTCAAGTTCTTATGAAGGATAATTTTTTTAAAAAAATAATTTCTTAAAGATTAAGCATCCGTTTAAATTCCGTTAAGCTAAGCATGATTAACAGACACTTCAGTCTTGTGTGAAGTAGTTCTGTAATCTGTTTTTTGTGTGGTAAAAATTGAGCAAAGATAATATTGCAATATATACCTATTTATCCTGCATTAATAATGTACTTTTTTGTGCACTGCAGAAAAATAGGCGACGTTAGAAATTGTTTAAGGGCTGTTATAGTACGGAAACATTTAATTTTATATTTGTGTGACATTAAGATAGCTTTTTAATACGTACATTGCTTTGGAATAAATTTTCATCTTACAAAGAAAATTAAGCTCAGCCAGTTTTCACAAAGTAGCAAACCAAAGTCAACATTTGCGTGTTATCACTTTACACATACCTCCTAAACCAATTAACATAATGAAATCTAACACTTCGCATTGAAACTACATATTACATGCTCCATAGCAGAATTTCAGTTAGATGCGGGTTTTAAATGTCTTTTTTTAAAAATACATTGGTTGCGAGACTGTGTTATAAACCAAATTGACGAATAATCATTACCATTTTCATTTTACATATTTTCAACTTTTCCCTATGCGTGACACAAAATTTAGATTATCAGAAACCACAATGTTTGTTTTGTCCATTACAATTATATAAAACATATTAGCAATGTATCCATTGTATTTACACGTCAGTGTGAGGAAAAAATATTTCCCTTGCCATACGTGTGGTAACAAGTCAGTCAACATTATGGGGCGTCCATGCGGCAAAAATACATAGCTTTATGTTTGTACGACGTAGTGTTAGATTTATAGACATTACATGCGACTATATTTTCCACTAGTGATTTTTTTTTTGCCTCAATAGTCTTCCCAAAGCTGTATGCCAAAATGAATACAAATATAAAATCCGAACTGACTTAATCGAACTAAATAATTTACACTGAAATTCAATATTGTTGGACATATGCTAATAATAAAGTTCCTTTGAATGTTTTAAAGATTGCCATAAATGTAGAAATTTTTTTTTCCAGATTCCGTTGTGTGTTTCTTAAATCTTTTAGCACATAACCCATAATACCTAATTTCAGTGTTGATTATTTCATTCGAATAAGAAATTTGGTTTTTGTTATTTATATGTCCCGTAACATGCAAATTATGACTTTGACATGCTGCTACGACGGCTAAAAATTTTTACAAGTGTTTGCCATCCTACCGGCTGTTCCACTTCTGTATTCCCAAATATCCTGTGCCAGGAGTATGTCGGGACCATTGGCAGCAACATAGCGTAATGCCCATTTCGCCGGTCAGTAGGTACCGACGAACCCGTCAGAACTTAACGTTAGTATTAGGAAACACGCCACTTATCGCAAAATAATATAGTGGTTAATGGGAACATTGTCGTGGTAAGTACCGCCAACTTAGCATACTTGACACACTTGAGAGTAACGTGGAACAATTCATTTACCCGTTCGGCTATCATGATTGAACACAGTTACGTCATCAAGATAATTTTAAATTAACTACAATTTCTACATCCAAGGGTAGAAAATATGCAATAACGTCATTAGGGGCTATTAATCAACCTGGGTTACCTTGAAGTCTTTAATTTTTTTCTAGGCTGCCGCATGCAAAACAAATGCTCTGAAAAATAAACTGACCACATGAGTTGCCGCGTGGTGGTAATGTGCAACACTGTCATGTTACAGTTCTTTCACAGTAGCCACGAGTACAATAAAATTACCTGCACAGAAAAAAAAATTTGTATAGAGTCTACCATGCAAATTTATTTTGTAGTAAGCACAAACTAATTTTGTGGTGACCACAATATTTAGTTGTAACTACAAAATGTTTTTATGGTGACCACAAAGTAAATTTTACAGGGTGAATCCCCAGAAAATATTTTGTAGCTGTCACAATTTTTTTTTGGTGTGAAAAATTTCAAGTCACGCCAAGTGTCTTAAGGGCATTGGCTAATTCATGGCACCGAAGAGAGTAACGATACACTGTAAAAACCTTCTTAAAAAGCTATGGAAGTTTTTAACACACGCATGGTGTGAGACAGTTACCATACTTCAGCTTAAATATGCAACAAATGTTGAGCATTGAAAATATAAAAGTCTTGTAACACCAGTATACAAATGAACATATGACTGTTTTTTAAAAATGCATAGGACTATCTTTCACGTTTGGGCACCAACTATACGACATGTAGTCTACTTTCATACCACTCATATTACGCCTACACAAGTGTGGTAAATTTACTGTTGGTGTTTACAGTCTAGGGATGTAGATAAAATTGAAGTGGTTAGTCACTTACCCACACGTATGGTACAACTGACGTTTATATTTATTTCGGTGCGACAAACAAGTGTTTTTATTAATATACTGAAACTAAGATCATATTTTCATGTAAAAAACTCTCGAAAGCACCTCGTCGTTTTTTGGCAAAATGTTTATTTCTATACTAACGTTTTCATTTTATAGGTATTGAAAATGGTTTCGGCCTGAGTGGTATATCGTATCTTCACAGAATATAATTCTACACGTTATTAGCTATCCCTAATTCCGCTAGGGTTCTGGGGCAGGAAAACGTTCTTGCGAACTGCCCCATACCTAGTTCACGGCACGCTTGCGTCAAGGACTCTGTTCAGAAATTTCGCTTCTGTTCACATACCAACACTGTGACCGAAGTTGAAATTCACCAGGGTTAGATTAGTTGTACTACACGTTAGGAACTCAATGTTATTATATTGGCGAAGGGAAAGATTCTGCCACAAGTTGCACTGTTGTCAGTAAAAGGTCTACGAACTTCACCGAAGTCGGTACCGAGGATTCACGAATGTAGTTTTAAGTATTTCGTGAGACAGTTCTTCGGCCGCGGTCACACTGCATACAAAACTACTTCACCTGAACATGTTCATTTTTGAAGCGGTTGCACGAGCTACGAACTAGTTTAGGTCGCAGTATCTTCTCGTTCAAAGTAAATTGGTTTCATATGTTGCTTCGAATGACATATATTTGATGCTTCTCTCCTATTGGCTGCTTGGAGAAACGATCTGTGTAACAAACATGGCTGCTTTTTGGCCCGTCATTTTTCACTCGTTAAATTAAATTAAACTTTTAGACGTAAATAATTTTATCCGCTTAACACACAGAACTGCATTTCAGTTAGATGCGAAAATTAAAAAATCATGGATGTTGAGTGCAGACGTGATAATAATTAAATATGGTACATTTCATTTTCCAAGTTTGTTAAGGTTAGAAAGTTCGTTGAGTTTGTGGTCGTGTAACCTCGCAAACGTGTTTAATCTTTGAACACGATCAAGCATGGCTGCCGAATGTATTTAATTGTACAGGTTTGACCTTCAGTGTGACCGTGACTTTTGCTTGTCTTTACATGACCGTATGCCCAATAACTTGTTGCAGTCACAATCGTGAATCCTCGGAACCGACCTCGGCCAATTTCGTAACCCCATTTACCGACACCAGAGCTACTGGCACCAAAAATTGTCCCCTGTCAAACTCGTCCATAAGAAATTCGTTTATGTTCTTAGAGTTAATCTTAGCCGGGGTGAAGCTCAGCTGAGGCCAGCATACTTTTTGAAAAATTCGTCGGCTCGGTGGGTTGACGCCTGGTCGTCCTCGTAACGAGATTGTAGCCTAAGACGTTTCATTTCCTTAATGTCTCCCGACGTTAAAGCCAGAATTAGGCCCCCTCCCCTTTACATATCCCCTGAAATTAGCTCGGGCCGGCCGACGCGTAAGGCTAGGGTACCCAGCGGCTCAAGTCGGGGAAGCCAAGCGATGGAATGTATGTAAATGTTATGGAGATTGATCGAGCACCGAAGTTGTCATCGATAAGTGCTCTGCCGCGCAGATAAATTAACTCTCGTTGATAATCGCTGGCGGGGACCTAAACCAAATACTCGCGGCAGGGACGCTATTAAAAATCCCGAGAATCCTCCCGACGACGACACAACGGCCGATCACTTTTGCTCTTGTTTCACTTCAGGGCGTTAGAGCGCGCGCGGCGTTCTTCCCTAAGCCCGTGGTAATTGCGTTGCGTAATGTGTCGGACGTCACCGATGGCCGCCTTAAATCACGCGCCCTGTAATAACATAATAATTTTTTTCTCTCTTTCCTTCCGCCTTGCTCTTCCCGTGCGCGGACCAATCCCCCTGCTTCTCGAGCGAGAACGTAATGACGTGAATAAGGGCACTTTAAATCATGTTTTCCGTTTAAAATGTGACGTGTCAGCGTCGGACGGGATTATTATGCCGCTGCGGCAACACTGTGTTTCTTCGAGGTTTCTCCGTAGTCGTGCGAGAGTTTTGTTTGCCGTCACGATGTAGGTTTTCGGCGCCGTCAAGTCAGGACCTGCAACTTTACAAAGGACAGGAAGAGGGAGAAAGTATTCGGTCATGGTCACTGTCAAAGAAAAATCGCAGCGTACGTCTGAAATGATTTCGGAGAACTATGGAAGCATGGTCAGATTCGTGAATTGAATCCTGGTCTTCCTGGATACTGCTCCACAACTTGGTAATGATGCAAAAACTTGCTTGGGTTTTGACATAGTCGTCACGATGGTAAACACTGAAGACAGTACACAGAAATTTTAGGTTGTAGGTTAATTTTGTACCTGTAACCCTATAATGGTCGGTCTAACCTTCTATTGGCAAACTTCGGGTAATATTTCTCTATTTGGCAATTTACACATTTAGTTTTACCACCACTAGGTAGGCCAAAGTAGGGTGTTAAATTATCTTCTGTTTTACCTAGAGGTTGTGACTCTGCATAGTAAAACCGTTTTCTTTACACCAGAGATTAAAATTTTGCTTACGTCAAAGAAATCTTCTTGTACAGCTAAGAAAAAACTTATTTGCAAACAAATAATTTTTTTAGCAAACGAATTGTTGTATAAGATGTAGCGAGAAACAAAATATTATTTGAACATTTGTCCGAAAATACACCGTTTCTGCACTGCAGTTCACAATGCACTTTTAGCACATTCTGTATGTTTTCGGAACATTTCGTAGCTTTGCTACACACTACACAACCTGGATTCTGCGAGTAATATTACACTGATTCATGATTGAATGTTTGACTTCCCAGTAGCTGTAAAAATACAACTTAAATTTAAGCTACCTAAGTGGGCTTTACGTCTCGTCGAAAGCGAGGACATTAGAGACGGTGACGCACAACTTGATACAATGACAGGATCTGTGAGAGGAGTCGGCCATGGCCTTTGTTAAGGAACTCATTGCATGCAAGATGAGTGAGGTCGGAGTTGTTTCATTTTGCCTGGTGAAAGCTTATGAGAAAATAGGCCGTAAATGAGTTTTCCGTTTGTCCGTAAAATACTTTAAGAGTAATTCTAGCTGTAGAATAGACATAAAAATTAAATTATTTGAAATAAATTAAAAAATTACTTCGTTTTTTATTGTTTTGATAGTGTGTTGTTGCATAATATCGAGAGGTATTTTATAGTAACGTGAATCAAATTTTACAGTTGATTTTCAGGAGGGCAATACTTTACCGAGGAATTGGAAAATACATCTTCGACTTACTTTTTCGAAAGCTAACAACACGCAGAGTTAAGAAACTCTACCTTGACTAACATTGTGTACACTCCATAATAAATACCGAAAATAAAAAAAAATAATAAAAATTATAAAAGAGGGAAGCTGTCTTTCTTAGCGGTAGCCGAACTGGAAAATGTTTCTCGCAAACGAGGAAAAATCGTTGTTTGTAATTAACTATCTGTGCGTTTTCCGAATCCTTGATGAGATCCGATGTGGTGTTTGTGTCTGTCGATCGTCCTGCCGTGGTTGAACTTTGGCGCGGTCTAAGATAAATAATATCCCGCTGCGTTGTGCCAGCGCTAGGTAACATCTGGACTTCAGCCACGAAACATACTCTCATATTCTCTCTCTCGTTCCCAACTCTGATAGGTCACGTCGCGCGGAAACACACAACGTATCCTTAGTTTCGTAAACGATCACAAATCAATGTGGTTTGTTTACCTATACGCAGCTCGTGTCATGTCTCTACATCTTACGGAAGCAGTATACCAAAAAGTATAAATGAATTGTACAATTTTTTTGTTAAATAATTGACAAATCTGCATTTAGGTTACCGGCTACTGGCCTTGTGTTTGTGTGAGTCAGGTACGCAGCAGCATCATTAAGGGGGGCAGGGGGGCAAGTGCCTCCCTTAGATTTAGAATTTTAAGTGTATAAAATACATTCTTATTGTATTTTGTTATTTAAATAATGGTAACTTAAGAACATAAAACTTAAGATTTATCATTAAAGTTTCTAATTTATACACGCTTAATTAAGAAAAAAGATGCAACAAGGTCACTGTCGCCAAAAAAAATTTTGCCCCCCCCCCCCCCCAAGAAAAACCTGAAATAACGCCGCTGCGGGGCACGGCGACAAGGGCGATGTTGACGGGCTCATCTGGTGTTCTATCACCTCTACTGCAAGACACTGAAACGGCGTGCAGTGGTATAGCATAACACTCGCCTGACTGACACCTTCATTGGTGAAAAGTTTTAAGCAAAGTCCATTTGCAAGTTTAGAGTAGTTTCACACGAATCCCGTCAGCACTTTTCAAGGTATAACAGGTTGAAAAAACAACTGTTTTTAGCCATTTTGAAATGCACAGAAATTTTCTGACTAACGTCATGTTTTAAAACTATAATTCCGTCATCGTTTGAAACGTATTTACTCACTTTTCATACATTAACACAATGGGCAAATGCGGAATAGTTTCGCAAATAAACGTATTTACGAATACACTTAATTGAGCTACGAGAATAACTAGAATTATTTGTAGTAGGGCTATATTGTGAATATCAAATTTTTGTGTTGACAGTAATTTTAGAGCTTATCAATCAATGTTTAAATTCAAATGGGGCTATCTCGACAACCGTTCCGTATTGACCCCATGTTTACATCAACTTTTTTGATTACAGTGATCAGTACTATCACATCCTAGAATATTGCCCTTTCCTACCGGGGACAACACACACACACACACACACACACACACATATATATATATATATATATATATATATATATATATATATATATAAACAAAGATCATTTAATGTCCGTAATCGAGGCTCAATTTTCATACAGTTCGTACTTCACTGATCACTGATTAGAAATAAACCAAGTACTGCAGTACAGGGATTTTCTGTTCCTTTTCTATTTTATTTTTTAAAGCAAATAGGGGAGGGGGAAGAGGAAGGCATGGCTCATATCATCTCACTTCCCTAGGAGTCATCCCTGAATTCAACTACATGTATCTGTATATTCACGTCCTGTTTGCCTGAAAGCAATAAACACGAGTGCATCGAAGAAGAAAATCATTCGTAACTACTTTGAAAACAAGTTTATTTTGAACAAGACGCGACTGCGATGGCATCTCGTTCCAAGCAAATTAGCCGCATCAATAGTTAAACATGCCTTCAGTTACTTTATTATTTGTTATGCCTTTTATAATCGCGAAGTTGAGGCATTTTGCTGTCTCTTTCACTTAATAATTTACTAAACAACCTCATGAATTTACTGCTAAATAATTACTTGCACAAATGTAATAAGTACAAAAGTGAGAACTAGCCAGGTGACTATTACTAACAATACGGGAGGACGCTGTTTATAAACAGTATTATTACAACGGCTTAAATTAAATATACCCATTGCAAAATATCGGAGGGGAAAAAGGTTAAGACATTCCGTTATTTAATTGCCTTAAGGGGAATGGAAAGGTACGATGTTGAGGGGACGATTGGAATACTGAATCGTCAAGAAAAGCTGAACTGCTTATCAAATTTCGATGAGATTTTTTTGCCGAGTAGATATTTTATTAGCGGACGTTTATTTATATAGAATTATGCGGTAGTAAGTTTTGCTTTCGAATAAAATATTAAAAACTGTTTTTAAGAAAATAAGGGCTTGAAACCACAAAATCTACAAAAATGGAAAACTGTCATTTTAAAATGTTTTATATGATAATACATAAGCCTCTATTATAACCGAATTTCAAAAGTACTTACGTTTTAGTTTGAAAATAATTTTAAAATCCGTAAACCACTCGCGCAGAGATTTTCGGACGTCAATTTTTGCCAGTGAGACAGCAGTGGTTTAATGAGCCAACTTCCGTAGCGTAGATGGCTGCGCACCGGCTTACGGTAAGAGAGCTACTGGGTTCGACCCCCAGGTCCGGCTGGGTGTAAACTTGTGTGCGTGAAGAATTGCCACTAAAATTTGTCTTGTATTGTCTGAATGGAACTCGGATCACGTGAACCAGCTTTGTCATTAGGCTAAAGGCGGGAATGCTGTGAACAGTTGCCTGCAGAGCTGTTGAGCCTTGTTATTGTGCAGAAAATTTTCATATTTAAACAAAAATACACAAATTTAAACATTTTATACAAAATAAACATAAAAAAATGAAAGTGGACAGACCTCTCGTGTCGTACACTGAGATCCGGGGATGATTCCCGACAGGTTTGGATCCCATATTTTTTGTGTAGGAAACGTGCCAAATCTACCGGGAGTGGCCTACGCCTGAGAGATTTTCTCGGAGATCTTTCGTTTTCCTCGCTCTGGCACTCCGTTATAGTATTGTCTAGGCACTGAACCGGTGCAACCGTGGTGGCTCGTACCATCGTTCTGTTCATCTTTCTAAGCAGACTTTTCCTCCTTTCCCCATTCCTACATTTATTTATTTGGACTCTCAGTTATTCCTCAATGTTAAGGCTAAATTGCTTTTTTTTTAACTCGTGCCCAATCATTTTAACAATACTATATATTAACACAAACTATTGAAATTATAGTCAGACAGTTAAATACATAGTGTCTAATGCGAATATTACAAATTGAATCTAAAATGTATTTTTTTGTGACTGATGACACTCTTGAATTGAGAAGCACATAAGTGAATACCACTATTATTAATAGGTGTAATAGCTCGTTCAGTTATGAAGCAGACCAATAAACTTCGGTGTACTAATTTAAAATATTTGAAAAACACACACTTTTGGAAAAAACAAAAATCAACAAGGAATTTAAAAAAAAATTTGAAAATATAAAAAATTTAATTCAATCCAATGAAAAACATACAAAAACCTGCAAATATTACAGGCTGAAAGATGTAAGGGAAGAATCAATAATACAAAATTTACTTTAGTCATAAAACTGCAGAAAAAATAGACACTGCTAAGTCGTGTGAGTTCAACATTTCCCCGTCCCCTGAGAGAGATAGTTCAGGTTATTTTATATTAGTTAAAGTTGGTTTAACTCAGATTAGATTACTTTCAAAGGACAAAAAAAATTGACGTTTCTTAAATCAAAGGACAGTTTTGTTAGGTTAGGGAACTACAATAACAGTTAAAATGTGGTGTTGAAGATACTAACATCTGCGGCGCGTTGTTAGCTCACGTTCAGACTCTAATTTTGTTCGAACGTAGCCGATTGAGAAATCGAAATTAGCCGAAGCTGTTGTACCGGCTCAGTACCTAGGACTCAGTTCTCTGTCGCTACCCTATTTTAGGACTTGTTTTCAGGGACGTTGCAATGAAAGCATCGATACTTGGTTCGAAAGAACATAAATAAATGGTATCGATTCTTTTTCGGTGCTGATGTCACATGAAACCTATCGATACTGGTATCATATCAGTACTAGCAAATAACTACGAATAAAACAGTTTATGAACTCCATATTTTCTATAATAATTTATACAATAAATAAAACTTTATACATAAGTCTTTAAGAATTTTTCATAACATTACAAATTGTTATTAAAACAACGTATTGCCACGACCCCTCAAAATATTCCTTTTGTTTCATAATGTTCTTCATAGAAAATATTTTTAGCAGAATTTTTTTTGTTGATTTTATGTGAAACAATTTGATTGGATTCGTTAGTGTTCAGTTTTCATATTTCAAAAATAATATCGTTAACACCATATTAATTAGATCCGTCTCTCTTTTCGATGCCTGTAATTTTTTTTGATCCGTTGATTTCTTCGGCACCCTTCTAATGAGAGGACGTAGTGAAGTACACAGACTGCTTTCCAAATTATTATTTTATGGATGAAAATATGTTTTCACATTTTGGAGCAGTTTGATTATAAAACGTTTAAATTTAATGGGCAGAAGTAATATCGAGAAAAGGTGCTTATGAAGTAGTGGTATCAAATCGTTTACTGATTTGATACTGGCAAATTATCAAAATAATAATATAGTTTCCAAAATACCTGGTATCGAAAGAAAATTATCTTTACAGTATCATATCAGTAGTATTGCAACATTCGTAACATTCATGTAATTCCGCACGCCTACGAGCTCCCTGATTCGAAATCTGCATTTAGAGCCGTGATGCGCTGGCATTAATCACTCCTTACCTGATATTTATCATAATTTGCTACATGAGGAACTATTTAACCATTAAACCGTACCTATATTGCACTACGCCTCATCTGATCATAGTCCATCGTGAATAAAGAGTTATGGTCCAGCGTACACCGCTTGATTTTAATTTATGTAATTTTTTGCTTGATTTTAATTTATGTATTTATTTATTAGCATCTACTACAATTGATATAAAAGTATTTGTATGTTTAAGCGCCGTTTAAAATTAACATTTGTGGTAACCTATTAAATTTCCAGTCAGAGAGTGTTAATTTTGTATGTTGATTTTGACCTGCAAACTTAACCAGTATTTATCTTCGTGTAAGCGAATACTTCCGCATTTTAAATGTTATTTGTGCCTATAGCCGGACCTAGCATACATAACCGTAACTTTATTTTTCTTTGGCAGTTTGTTTTTGCGTCGCCATAGCAACAGCGCCTCGTGCGCGATTTTAAGTACAACCAGTTACTGATTCGATGACGTGAATGTACGATTTTTGAACAATATTGAGTTCTTGGTGGCATGGGTTGGAGACTACGAGATAGCGTGACTACTTGGTTCGGCGTGGAAATAAGAAGGATGCCTTGTTTTGGTGATTTGAGTCCGGCAAGATAGTCCTGCGAGTGCGTACGTACCCAATAGGCAAGCCGACGCCGAGCTGTACGACGTGATCCTAGGTGTGCCTGAGGCACATCATACCACATGAACTTCAAGAACGCCACGCCGAGGGAATCTTCCAAATGCCAGCGAAGTTCTGCATCAGTTTTATGGTGATGGCGCACCAAAACTGCCAACGCAAAGCAGAGAGAAGCGTCATTATCTACCTGACTATCGGGACTATTTCTAAAAGAACTACCTAAATTTTGCTCACGTTAATCCCTGATGATATTTATAGATTCTCGTTGCCCTAAATTTCAAGACTGTATTTGGGACTAAATTATCATGCTTGTGACAAAGGAAATTTGCAAAATGAATCGCCCAACGCCCACTTAGTTAACGTCAGTTTATTTATACTATGTAAAGAATGGCTGGTTAGTAGATTCATTATAATATTTTTAAATGGTAAACACTGGCAGTTTTTTAATAATGTAATTAAATTCTCTCTGCTTAAATTACATAGTACTCGCAGTGGCCTTTATGCAATTTGGTGTTCTGACCCATCATAAAATACTGCAAATTAAACACTTTTATTTGCAGCATTTACTGGGTGTTTTTCTGCTTTCAAAAATTAATGTAGGCCTAGGTATATGTCTAATGGTGTAGAGAGTATAATAATTTTCAGGTTGTGTGTGGAGATAGTAAGTTGTTTGCTAGGTGGCAACCTAAGCACTAGAAATGTCAGTATCTTGGAGTATGGTAAGACAGTATCATACACAGTTTCCTAACACACACTAGTTAAACACTCATGTACCCAGTATACCCACCCACCAGACACTAAACAATACCGTTCAACAGTGAAGTGGAAATGTGTGGGAAACAGGAGTACCCCAAGGAAACCCGAATCATTTCCCACGTGCGAAAATTGGGAGCTACCCCTTCGGGAATCAAAACCGAACCGCGATGGTGGGAGAGGTCGTTAAAATATTGTCACTGTCCACGAAAGTGACTTCGTGCTTTCGGCAAAACCAATTTATAAAAAACTTTAGTAATGATAACTATTGGTTTTACATAAACTAATGTGGTACGTGAACGTAGAAATATTTTATGTGCGCATAGGCCGGTTATCGTTTCTCGGTCCGTTCGCGTAAAACGTCACGTATGTACAAAACTTGAATGTTTAGTAGCTAACCAAACTACACGAAATTTTGATAGGTATTTAACACACAGCTATGCGGCCGGCGAATGTAAAGATGAGTGCACCGGACGCTTGAAGAGTGGAAATGCAAATGAACTTGACACATGCCCCGTCGTTCAGGTTCCTCAGGTGTGTATCAGGTGCGCCGAAACGACGCCGCTGCGCGCTTTGCATGCGGGTGCAGCCGAGACGTTCCCACGATGAGCGCCAACCATTTAAGCTATATAACCCGTTTATAATAAGTAAGCAGATGAGGTAAGGTAGGTTTACCTGTCACGTGAACACGCTAAAAGAAAAAAAATATATAGAAGAACTTCTCTGCAAAATAAATTTGGGGCAACCGTAAATAACATTTTGGTTACCAATAAATAGTTGAAGTGACCGGGGAGGCCGAGTGGTCAGACAACTCGCCTCTCACCAAGACGATCCGGGTTCGATTCCCGGCGGTGAGTGAGTGGGAGATGTTGGTCGGCGCTCAACATCGAGGCCTTTAGCTCTGGTGAGGGGTGACATTAGGTGAGTATGGAGCAGAGCAGGAATGAAGGGGCGGGGGAAACGGAAGATCCCCGAGAAAACTCAGCGACCAGAAGCATCGTCCGACACGATTCCTACATACGAAAATCCGGGGTCCGAACCCGGATCGCCTTGGTGGGAGGCAAATGGTCTGGCCATTCAGCCACCGCGGCCCCTGATTCCTGTCTGTGTCGGTCGCAGGATTTCCGCATGGGAATCGTGCCGTACGATGCCATTGGTCGGCGGGTTCTCTCGGAGATCTTCCGTTTTCCTCCGCCCTTATCATTCCGGCGCTGCTCCATACTCACCTCATTTTACCCCTCACCAACGCTAAAGACCTAGACTCTCTCACAAAACAGTTCTGTGGCAACAGCAAAATTTATTGTGGTGACGACAAATGTCTATTAGTCACAGCAAAATGTTTTTGTGGTGAAAACGAACAATATTTTGGAGGGCAAATACATAAATACATGTCACGTAACCAATTACTCTGTTTCGTACACAGTAAAAACTTTATAAGCAGTTTAAGTTAGAAGTAATTATCGTATACACGGCATGGGGCACATCATTCTTCAAATTGCAAATAGAGCAAATGTTCAACGCTGTTACTTTACAAGTCTGGTAATATCTGTATATGTTTTATTATTACCTTAACATTTATAGAATCGTTACCACTGATGTATGGTAACCAAATTCACAATGACGTAAGCAAAGCAAAACATATATGCGATCGTATATCCGTAAGTCTTGTGCCAAACTAAACTATTCAAGCTAAGTTAGAACACAGGGAACGGAAAACCAAACGATTATGCGCAAGTCAAATGCTCTAAGAGAAAAAATATACGACTAATAAAATTTTCATAATAAATATACGCAATACTACAAAACCAAAGGTAACGAAACGAAAGAAGGAATAAACAGGCCATAACGGTTAAATCACACCTGTCATATAACTGCTTCACACACCCACACAAGTTAACTTTCATCGGGACTCCCTCAAATCTATCAGTTACAATTGCTGTGTGTACAAGACTGAACATAAATGTTAAAAAGGTGTTCTGCACCAAAAAATTCGTGATTTTATGTTTGTACCAGACGTTGTCTAACTTTTCTACATTACATGTATAGCATATTCCTACAAATAAAATATTTTTCAGTTCCGCAGTTTTCGTACAATCGCATGTCAAAGTAGGGGTTGGACCGTTATCGCTATACTATAAAAAAATTTCCTATTACAGTCTTGCAAGTAATTAACCAATACACAATATGAGACGCTTACCATACGTTAGGTTGCAAATAGAGCAAATATTTGGCACTGTTACTACAAAAGTCTTGTAAAACCTATATAAATTTCACCGTTCCCTTTAAAACATATAGAATAGGTATTGTTGATGTATGGGAAAGAGATTTATCATACCTACTTTCTTAACACTCATATACGCCGGTGCCGTAAATTTAAAAATAATATTTAACAGTATTCTTACCCTGCCGGCCTCAGTATCGTAGTCAGGCGCCGGCCTACTGTGCGAGAGGTTCTGGGTTTGAACTCCGGCTCGGACATAGATGTTGCGTTGTCCCTTCATTTCACTTCGCCCTCATCATATCTCAAGACATCGTTGATAAAGAGACATCAAACCGTCTCATCTCACCTCAACTCGGTTCTTAACCAAAATAAAAATTACTCAAACGATACGAATGATATCATTTTGAGTTAAGGGGGCACTTGACGGAACATTTTTATTGTTTCAAACATTTTTATATTAGATCGATATATGGTTTATTTTGTAGACAAACATTGTGACCCTATTATACAGTAATGAAAAATTTTTGACTTTCATAGTTTTCTTACAGTGACATGTCATGCTTTAAAGGAAAACCAACTGACTAGCCGAATTGAAAAAAAATTACACTGAATAAGTACGATATATGCTACAAGATCTCCTATATAAAAAGTAAATACTTCTATATTATTAAAGTAATCTTGAATTTTTAAGATTTAATTTAACATTTCATAATTTTTTTAAATACAAAAAATTTTAATTATGTATTTTGTTATATAGGTGACCCTGTAGCTTATAATATCGTTATTTTTTCAGTTCGGTAAGTGTAGATGTATGACTCACCATTGTCAAATATTTGACATTTACTATACGTACATACATTTTCAATTTACTATACGTACATACATTTTCACTTTTCGCATCGTTATTTTCTATTTTGTCTCTAAATTAGTCATTGTGGTGGTCTGTTCTTAAAAAGAACACAATCAAATGCCCTTAGGTCCTGCAAATATTGACACTGTGAAAACTGTCGTAAAACTGGAAAATCAGATTAGAGATGCGAATGCGCACAAAGGCTTGCCAAAACATAAAGATTTCGTTGAACCATAATTAGGTATATTAGGTACGTAAAAATACAATTGAGTCACTCTAAAAATATTTTGACAACTAAATATCGTATGATGAGTTTCCCAAGAGGCATGTTGTATCACCCGGAACTCAGACTTATTCCTGGACGCCCATAGACATGCTTACCTCGTAGGATGACACGGACTAAGGACCTACAATAGAAAGGCGCCGGAATGGGATGGGCAGGAGGAAACGGCAGATCCCCGAGGAAACCCACCGATCAGAGACATCCAGTACGATTCCCACATCCGGAAATCCGGGGACCGACCCCACCGAGGATCAAGCCATGATCGCCTAGTGGGAGGCGAGTGCTCTAGCCACTCTGCCGCCGTGGCCCCCTTTCATTGACAACTAAACTGCACATTTGTTGGTAAGTTTTTTTTTTTTTTTTCAAGAACGTATTTTTAAACCTGCCAACCAAGTAACATTCGACATATCGTAGCCTCACGAAAAAAAAGTTTTTATAGAAAAAAATCTAACCGGGCTACAGACGTTCAACTTGAATGTCCCTTCTCGACTACGTTTCCCATTCAGCTGGGCGTCGAGTCCTAAAACTCGAAAAGAAAAAAAGAAACCGTGATTATATATTGGCTTGCAAGGTGGTTATACTGAATTTCAGAAAGCTGATACAGGCTTAAACGTCTTACGCGCCAAGACGTTAATTTCGTAAGAATTAACCATATATTTGATATTTATTGTAGAAACTCTTGTTATATTTATAGCCTATCAATTTCGATGCTGGTATGAAAAAGTAAAACTGGACGGTCTCCGGGTAAAAGGCACCAAGTCACATTTCGGGGATTTTCTATTTATTTCAACAATAAGTCACAATTTTAACCACCTGTCATTATGTTAAAAGGAGACAGGCTTGGAAGCAATATGAACATAGAAACTTGCAATGTGAAAAACGAATCAAGTAAAAAAAAGTATTTCTAAAAGGGTAAAATGTAATATGTTGACTTGTTTCTTTTTACTCACATTAGTGATGGCCATGTTGTATTTATCATACAAAAAAGTAAACACAAATTAGTACCCTAGAAATATATTCTTGCTTCTGCATAACGTATTGTTAACTAGTTTGATATGTATGACAACATATTTTATACCTCTGTAAAATCTTTAATTACGGCACAAAATATTACATAAATATTTCTTTTAACAGCAGTTGTAATGTAGAAATCCACGAAATGTGTAGACAATTGCAATTTTCTTTTTACATTGCACGAAATGATTACTACTCTTTACCATTAAAGTTAACCGTTTTGTTGGCCATAATTTTGTTGGCAGTACCTAAGTTATACGAAGTTGGTCAACCTAAATTGCTTAAAATATCACAGTGATGCAGTGGGCATAGTCTAAGTTAGGAATGACGTTACCACATAAAGCAAGAATCAAAATAATAATATAGTAGGCCTAATGGTTTAAGAACTGCCACTTCTTGATCCCAGCCACTGTCGTTATATAATTAATTTTATATTAATTTTTACATAAAAATACTGTACTCATGTAATAACAGTATTTGCAACGAAACGATAAATCATGCCATCGTGTGTGTGCATATAAATTTTGAACCTTCCTGATGTAACCAGTATGTTCTGTACAGCAACTCATATCCAAGACAGAATAAGAACACACAATTTCTTACTATGTATATATATGTTTGGCAGGAAAAGAAAATTAACATGTTGGATCATAAACGTATAGTCTCAGGTCACAGTAGAATGGAATGGGAAATCTTTCATACGCAAATCAGACATCCTAATGACAGGGCACAGCTTATCAGAATTGCAGGAAAATAGAACTAATTAAATGTGATTGAGCTTACAGAGGAGAACTTTCTTGAATATGCATAATTTCTCACAACAGAATTACAAACGAAGTTGGCGAGAAGTTTGTATGGCAACAAGTAAAGAGTCTGCCCCATGTTCTCGATAAGCCAACTAAATTGCTGTATAAAACATCTCTGAAAGAAGAAGACATTCTCTGCCATTGATGTGACACCTCACCAGAAACCTCATCCTCGTTTGACGCCGCAACAGCGTTACGATGATATAGTGCCAATTACTGAATAGAGAAAAAAATAAGAATCTCATATCTTTGTTACCAAGAAACCCACCTGTTTTTCTTATGTTTTATAAAAACCTGAGGACAGAGAAAACCTTCACTGATCCTATTTGTTTATCAGATTATGGGAACTATCTTTTAACGTAAAGTTTTTTCTTTTCCTTTACTACTGGTAAACAAAACCGTTAAGGGCTTGGGCCCGAGTTTCTCGGCTTTCGAGAGAATTATTGTTTTAAATGTATACGAGAGTCGATATCGTAAAATCGCTTCGTAACTTTTTGCAAATTGGTTTAACTATGCAATGTAATTTTTCGAGACAAACTGTGTGAAGAGTAGAGCTAATCTATCAATTAAAAGGAAATTTCGTTAATTAACTAATTAGCATCTATTTTGCAGTCTTCTGACTCGGACAAAATTAGACTATGCAGTTTAAATCAGCCATAACAAAGTTACGAGGCGATTTTAAGATATCGGCTCACACTTATGTTTTAAAAAATAATTTTCGTTAAATGCGAAGAAACTCGGGCCCATGCTCTTAAACGTAAATGTTAGGAATTTGGTTGAAAATTGCGTATTGACTCAATTTTAATACAGAAAACATAAAATTTTCCCACAATAAAAATTAGGTCCACAAAGAGATGGTTTCACGCTTATTGAAGGAGTTCAAGTTATGTGTGTAAAATGAGTAGGAACTATGTTAAATGAAACAAAGCCACATACACTCGAAAGTATTTATTGGAATTGTAATGTTTCACTACCAATATGCGAATGTGTTGGCAAATGAAAGGGTAATGCAGGAAAACTTAAAGCATTGCATTTGCATTTCTTACCAAGGAGTTTTTGTCTCTCCTGAAAAAAAGTGAAATTTCGACTTATTACTTATTGCACGGAGGCCGACCAAATATACATTCATTTTAAAAAATAAACGTTTCATGTTTAGTAACGAAGAACACACTTTTCATGTACTACAAATAAATTATTTGTATATTGTTTTGTCTGCCTACCGTTGAATTACTACTCTATTCTTTCGCTTTGTGGCACTTGAGTTGACTAATTCAGCCTGTATGCTAGGTACCCTTTAGATGAATAAATTAAGAGAAATGTTTTGTTTTCAATTATTAGTTTCATATAACCATTATGTGCTTATTTCGTAGCAAAAAATAAAAACCAACAAATTTATGTATACAAAAAGTAAAATATTTTTAAATTTAACGTGTGTTATCTCAGAAAACGTTTTAAATTCTAGCAAGGGCGAATTTTACCGCTTGGGTTGTAAATGTGATCATGCTCGCAGATGGATTGCATCGCTTACGCAACAACTTTTGTAATACATTTACGACACAATAACAGATATGAGACGAGAGGAAAGTTATAAAGCTGTCAAGAGCTCACCTGTTAATACCGTAAAGATGACAGCCTTACAAATTCTGACAGCGTACGAAACATTCTTATGGCGCGAGTTAAAAATCTACAGTCGTAAACGCATGCGGAGAGACATGGGGTCTGTACAAGATGTTAGAAAATGTCGCGAGTCGGGCACTCGACGCCTAAGTGACAAGCTTAGTCTCACAGCTTTGGTTTATAGCTGGGACAACCAGGACTATTTTATTACCATCGCCTGTGCGGCGGGGCGACTTGGGCGATGATGTTTGTTGCCGGAATCACGATGGCGCGACAGAAGCGACAGGCCCGCTGCGACACGCGGTGAAACAAAAGATGTCCGCCAATCAGGACCGAGGTTTCTGTGACGTTAGCACTACGAAAATGGTGAAACCGACGGTAATTCTGAATAGAAATCATATGGAATTTAATCGAGATGGAATTTAAAATTTTGCGCACAAATGTTGGTTAAACTGGTGAGTAAACACATTTCAGAATGCCAGTTGGTATTTAAAATATGTTACAACTAAACAAAAAACTTAAACAACTGTGGATGTCGTACCAGAGGTTCTACTGGCAATGTATTATTTACATTTTTTCTCGTTGCGCGTCAGCCAAACAAGTATTCGCAATAACGAGAGAAATTTTAACCTATTATCGCAACTTTCGTGACCTTTCTGTCGCGTCGTTGTGATTCTGGCATGAAGAAGAAGCGCCAAAGATTTTTATTCGTCCCTTCACAGTTTCCACTCTCATGCTGATACTTGTAAATATTCTCGCAAAAAACTCGCAAATTATACGCGGATAAGGTGTGGACAAGAGTCCGCGCTCTCGTAAACACCTCACGGGGCAGTTTGTGCATTCAAGGAAGAATTTTGCTTGTCTCGCTAATAAGCAGCGTTTGCGAGTCCGACAAAGCCGAAAAACTGGAGGATATCCATTACATTCATTTCACCAGAAGTGTTTATCAGTATTAAAACTTTCGTACGAAACATACGAAAATAATAATTATTATGTAATTTAAATAGAAACGAAAACTATAAATTATGTTATTGCATTTTAAAGTAACGTATTTTCAAGGCAAAGTGCGTGGTAATGAACCGTCTATCGGCCATCGTGTCTGCCTCCGAGAACAGTTAGGGGTTGCTAATCGGCTAGGATATACGTCCGGACATCTCGCAAAATTGAGAGCGCTTACAACCTCGTAGACAGCACGCAAATTGTTCATCAATATTGTTTCCTTCCAACGGACAGAAAGTACGTATCTTCCTCGAAAATATCTACGAATACCAGCCTAGAATGACTGGCTATAAATCATAATTAATGAAAATTTACATGTTTGTCATTGCTTTCACAGACTCCTGATGGAGCAGTTTCTACAATTCAATCAGTGAAACACCACTGGGAAATCAGTGAATAACAACATATTCGTTTTTTATTGTTGGCACTATAAATCGGAATTTGTGGATATTCACAGGTTTACCAACAGTTTTTCAAAAACTCAAATGTTTGAAACTGTTCCATCCGGAATCGGTATTGGCATCTCTGTGACTAACCACTAACTCAGATATAACGCTCAACAACTAGTGTGCCTTTGATGCTTTTCTCTTGGTTAGCATCGAGAGAATTGCGTTTCTCGTCGTTGGATACCGGGTTCACGATGAGGTGCCACAATTCACGGGGCATATTTCTTACTATATTTCGAGTAAACAAGTAATTTACAAGTGGATTCCAGAAAATCGGCAGCTATACCAATGTGTACCCACGAAGCACGCTTCAAATTTGATGGCGTAAAAAACGTGCACAATATCCTCGTGATGTTAAAACAAATGATAGAGATAAATAAAACTAATCTAATTACGTTAAAATTGCATTTATAATCCTAAGAATTTGAAAAAAAAAAAAAAAAAACATAACATCTCCGTTTACAACGTATAGGATATATTCTTGGATATCAGCTTGACATAAATAGGCCTAATTAATGAATCTTTCATGAATTTGTCATGCAGGAGTCATTGCAAGAGAATGATTGAAAGTTAACCTATCATTCTTTTGCAGTGGTTCTCTATGAAAAAGAATGAAATATTCCAGTATTATTTATGTCAAGCAGTTTACCAAAAACAAATCCAATGCTTTGTCGAAGAGAAAATTTTGATAATACAATTTGTAAAAACGATATGGCTCAACTACTAAAAATGCAATAAAATTGTCTAACACTCCCCCTTAACAATAGCCTACATATCTTCTCAAAGTTTCGTCTATTATAAGAGGATTTCCCCCTATTCGACGATTCCTTTGAGGGGTTGAAGCTTCCGAATCTTATTTTCCTACAACAAAGCACGGCACTGAATTTTGGATTGGTGTGGTTTTAATAATATTACTACGTTCAACTGTAAACAATAGGGTTCTTAATAAACCATTGTTTTCACTCTTCCAAGAAGATATTACTTTATTCGTCATGACCACGGTCGTAGAAGAACAGGTCTGGACACTCGCCTGGAAACTTGACCCCTTTGTTGTTTGGCTGTAGTTCATGAAGTTACCGAGAATATTGTGTTCTATTGGCGCTACAGTTAGGGCGGTCGAACTCAAACTCCGCCCACTTCCTCTCCACTAAGATAAACAATTTATCAATACGTATTTTTTTTTATCAATTTATGAAATACTTCCTTCGTTCACAAATTTAAGAAAAGGCTCCAGCAATCTTTATTTACTTTATAAATTTAACAATGGAAAAAAAGTGGACGGAGTTTGAGTCCGACTGCCCGGAAAACAGCGCCAAAAAGTACGACATTCTCGGTAACTTGACGAACTACAGCCAAACAACAAGGGGGTCAAGCAAAATACTTTGTTAGATAGGCGAGTGTCCAGACCTGTTCTTCAACGACTGTGGTCATAACTCAAAAGTTTCAGAATACAGTCCAAATTTTCGGAATAGCGACTGCTTGTACGTGGTATTTTTGCTTAAATGTATTTAAGAAATAAGATCTGTGTGTTTTGATAACGATTCACGTTAAAGAGTGGCTGCTGTTGGTCGGTTCCCAGATTTTCACATGCAGGAATCGTGTCGAACGTTAGTTGGCGGGTTTTCTCGGAGAACTCCAGTTCCCCTCGCTTCATCATTCCGGCACTGCTCCATACCTACATCACATCACCCCTCACCAGCGCTAACGACCTAGATGTTAAGGCGCCCACCTGCATGCTTTATAAACAGCGTTGCATAGAACTTCTAAACGTATCTCTAATGTCTGGATTTACGAAAACAACACGCACTTCAAACTGATGGAATTGCAGCTTCATATCATAACGTTTATTAGAACGATAAATTCGGAGCCCTCAAAATGGCTAAGATCTTTTTTTTTTCTGTCTATTATACCACGAGATTTGCGTGAAACTATGATAGAAAAGATTATTGGACGTCACTTACAACTTTCCACCAGTAAAAGATGGAGTTACCACTGTCAGTCAGGCGAGTGATCTAAGATAGCACTGCACCATGCTCAGTGTCTTACGCTGGAGGCGTCCCCGCACCAGATGAGCCGGACAACATCGTCCTTGGCACCGTGCCTCACACACACAAACACACGGCCACCAGGCGGACCCCTTAAGGATGTCCAAGTGGATAAAAAGTTATAATATTATATTTGTAAGAAATATTGCTAATTTTTTGTCGTTACTTGGTAGTACATTTTCCTCTTGCAAAAAAAAAATTGCGTAGCCATTTTTTTTTTCTCAAAACGGTATTTCAAAGTCAAAACTTGCATGTTTTCCACTTCATACAAATATTGGAAACCAAAAAACATAAAAAAAAATTAAATAATTCGCAGTGAAAATACATGTCCGGAGCTACTGCTTGAGGTATGTAAACCCCTCTACAGAAAAATTTATATTAAAAATTCAGAAAAATGGTAATTATTTTTAATACAAAAATATTTTATACTGGGTTTATAATATGCTTTAAGCAGTAGACTGTGATATGTAATTTCGATGTGATTTTTTATGTTTATTGGTTTTCAAATTTTGTTCGAAGCAGTAGGACTAACATGCATTGACTTTGAAACGCCATTGTCGGGAAACTGACTGAGTTAAATTATTTTTGTAAGAGGAAAATAAGCTCTCAAGTAATGTCAACGAAACTGACCCTATTTTATACAAATATAAAATTATGATTTTTCCCCACTAAGTGGTGACCAAAATCACTTCCATCCTGCGTCATCCTGTATACACTAACGTCTCTGCCTACAGCATTGAGTTGCATCTCTGATATTGTGCGCTCGTTGACATAACTTGGAAGCACGTGGGCCGGTCGACGAGGACACGTGCGCGCACTCGCATAGCAGTTTAGCTGCCGTCCAGGCTCTGGGTAGGTACGTCGGCCCCGCCCCTACGACAGCTCGGGCAGGACTGTATGCTAATTCCCCGCGGCCCACGCCGTCCTGTCGCCTAGAGGGGTGGAATCAATTAGTGACAGGCGCGGAGGCTGCAAGGGTACGTACTCTCGCCTTCATTTGTTTTATTGCTCCGTATGGACTCGCTAGGTATTTGCACAGAATGCGACTGGCTGGGCGGGAGGTACGTGGATGTAGTGGGTTATGTATTTTGCCGAGAGTTATCTCCTGGTTGATTTACCGGCTGTTGAAGGGTTATGCGGGGAAAGTGGGCTGCGTTTCCTGTGGGCGTTCACTTCGCTTTGGCATAGGCGGGGCGCATTCCGTAAATCCTAGTGCGCACGGCCAGCTTTCTTGCACGTGAAAATGAGCATCAAAGGTGCACAAGAAAGGGAACAGCAGCTAGCATACTAGCTAGTTTCCTACCAAATTAATTGCTCACTTCACTCGACCAACTTTATTGTAAAATAATGTGTACACCAACAAAATTTTGAATGCAGGTTTTGAAGCTGCATTTGGGATACAGTACAACATTTATTCAGTATGCACCAGAAATAAACTATATAAAATTTAAAAATCGAATTACTGTCGTATGTAGAAAATGTTCTACATTAAGGGACCTCCCTAGATAGGCTGCGTTTGTATGTGTGTAAGGCATGAACGGTAGGATTGCCGTTGGCCGACGTATGTAATGAATTATCGTCTTTCCGCGCAGGCCACTTTACCATGGGACTAAAATAATTTTATTTGTGGACAGAATAGTTCAAAGTCTAACGCTGGTTTCTATAATTGCGTTTTTCGAATCCAGTTGTTATTTTCCCAGATTCAGCACTCTGGTAACACATTTTTGGCCATTTTTGAAGAGTCGGAAAATGATGTTTCCAATAAACGTGCAAATTTTTGAAACTACGGCGACATAGTTTGAAGTTTGTGTTCTTTTCAAATGATATACAAATATAATGCTCGTTATAGTTTCGTCATAAAAAGAATAGTCGTAACTCACTGCAACGCATTTGAACCGCAGGTAGGGAAGCCCCTTAAGGATGTTCACCTGGTCAAAATTAATAATTTTATATTTGCACGTCATAGTGATCGTTTTATCTTAAGTTACTTGTGACTACGATTCCTCTTGCAATATTGTTTTAACTGCCATTGTTTTCCCATAACGGCATGTCAAAGTCAGGATTTGCAAGTTACGGGTACATAGGTTTAACAAAAACCAAGTGACTCACTGGAATAAAATAATTTACACAGAAATTATATATTATGAGCAATATGCTAAAAGATTTGAAAACACACAATAACGTCCTTTTGTCTCTTTTAAAATGTTACATAAATGACGTAAATTTCCATCGTTTTCTGATTTTTTAAAAAAAGTACAAAGAAATTTCTCTGTTGGTTTTTAAATCCTTTAGCACATGGCCCATAATATCTAGTAACATTGCAAACTATTTCATTAGAGTAAGTCACTTGGTTTTCGAGATTCCTATGTTCATGTAACTTGCAAATTCTGACTTTGACATGTCACTATGGGAAAACTATGAGAGATAAAAAATAATTGCAAGGGGAAAAAGTTGCACAAGTAACATATATAAAACGAACGCTATGCTATGCAAATATAAAAATTTGAATTTTCGCCAGGTGATCACCCTTAATTGACATGTATCACTATGTGGAAATATTTCTTCAATTACTTCATTTTGTCCAGACATACGCTATTTCAAAATTCTTTGCCTTTGTAAGCTACTTTGATAAAAAAAAGTTCGCGTGCTTTAAAAATTGTTTACATTAGACTTGTACACGAAATATAACGAAAAATAGAACCTTCCATATCCCGCGCTATTTAGTATACCAGTCCACGTATTCTAGCTGCTCGGTGGCCTTTTCCACGACACAAGTTTCTACAAGTAGAGGTGAGCAAGTAAGTGTTCACTAACATGTATACAAGTAAATATGCTCGTGTGTACTGGGCTTTAGTCATTGGTGATCCAGGTCTCGTTACTTGAAGGTAGAACCACCACTTCGCTTGACTTGGGTCCGTAATAAATAATAAATAAATAAGAATGAAGAGGTGGACATTTGTGTGGGACTTAAATTCGCCGAATAGCTCTGTTTACCTACTGGGATCCATTTCTACACGCCATACAGTATAAATTAAAACAATACCTCGACAGCAATTTCTTTGCTGCGATTTAGCTTTGGATAGAGACATCTGTCTTTATTTTCAGCGAATAAATGCTTAAATACAATGCATTTTACGTTATTAAATTTTTTCTTTGATACTTATTTAATACTCTTAGCGACAAAGAAGAAATTTATTCAACGTTAAGGTAAGTTAAGTGAGCTAAGGCCTATGTGTCTCGCCGACAACGAGGTCATTGAGTATGGTTTTCACGGAAGTTGGGACGGTAGTAACTAGGCGCGGAATTAGCCATGGCCTATGTCAAGGAACCAGTTCAGCATCCACCTAGAGTGTTTTCGGTAAACCAATATCAAACCAAAATCAGAATGTTTTCAGCATTTAATTTGGTTTTAAATTAAACTGTTGTAAGCTTTACAAAAAAAACCTACCAAATAATTTTAGTGGCATAGTATAAAGCTGGATAAAGTAAATTATGGTTGCATTTATGGCGAGATTTTGAAATATTTGTTGTAATGCGAGTTTACAATGAGAATTTATTGGTTTGTGGATATACACCATTGCTCATGTTTTGTTGCCCGAACTTGTATTGAAAGACAATGTGACAAAATACAAAAAAAATACAAAATATCACAGAAAACGTCAGAAAAAACTATCCCACAGGAATTCCTTCAATTTTTTTTAAATGTACATACATATAACCCTACGTTTTCTGTGCTTTTTTGTGTGTTTTTTGTATTTTGTCACCTTGATTTCAATACAAGTTCGGTCAACAAAACATGAGCAATGGCGTATGT
The DNA here is from genome assembly GCA_003012365.1 of Medauroidea extradentata. NCBI lineage: Eukaryota > Metazoa > Arthropoda > Insecta > Phasmatodea > Phasmatidae > Medauroidea > Medauroidea extradentata. The sequence goes on along the minus strand of PNEQ01081675.1, from coordinate 17,380 downwards.
CCACAAACCAATAAATCTAATTGCATTTATGGTATTGAACTTTAATGTAAGATGAGGGTTTGCTTGTGTGTTCTGATTTATAATTTAGGTTACTTGGTTGACTTAGTTTGTTTGGAGTTGCATCCCTCTCGAAACGGAATACAGCGTACGACCCTGCACGGAAGAACGTTTAAGTGTGTGGATTCTGCCCCGAGATCCAAGAGTAATGATCTACGGAGGTTGAGACGCGAGGGCGGCGACATCCGTGGAAACAAGGTCGCAGCAGCGACGACGAAGATACTCGGTAGTGTCTTCTAGACCACGCCCAGCTGGTCATCACTCTCTTGTGCAGCGGGGGCGTCGTCCGGACCTCGGCTCAGGCGGCGTCTGTCCGACACTGCCCTTTGATCCCTCCGCCTCTGCGGACCTCCATACCCCAGCTCGAAGACAAATCGCGCGCGACTACGTAGACCCCACCCCCGCGAGCCGCCCACGGGACGGACGATGGATCGACCGCGGGGACGCATTACCAGTGCTTTTTAACACGCGCCCGCGCTGGTCGGAGATCCCCGCCCACGGGAACATGGGCGCCTAGGGTCGAAGATGGAGGCTGGGGTCGACTATCTGACCCCGGACGACGCCAAGTATCCAGCGCATTACAAACTGAACAAGGTGGGACAAGTGTAAAAGGCATTCTGATGTCTTTCGATGTTCATCACCCATCTTATTAGAAGTGTTCGAGGCGAATTTGGTCGGCACGTAACATCGAGGTCTTCAGCGCTGGTGAGGGGTGACATGAGGTGATATGGAGTGGTGCCGGAATGAAAGGGCGGGGGAAACGGGAGATCCCCGAGAAAATCCGCCGACCAACGGCATCGTCCGGCACGATTCCCATGTGCGAAAATCCGATTCCGCCAGGAATCGAACCCGGATCTCCTTGGTGGGAGGTGAGAGATCTGACCCTCGAACACCGCGGCCCCTTCGAGGGGAATAGAGACCCCAGTTGAGTGCATTGTGCTTAAAGGCGATGAGACGAGTGGCTCGCGAGCGAGAGTCGACCGTATAGCTCTTCCAGAACTCAACCGCACTCGTTATAGTGCAATAGCAAGCTACAGGCCGTCCGCGATAAACTATGCACTTTTGAAGACAATCTGGTCGAGAATAACGACTAAAAAATATAGGCCGTGTTCCAATTCAGACAGTGATGGCCCTTAACTGACTTATTGCCCTTAACGCGGATGTGACGTCACTCAAGTGCTGTTCCATTTCAAGCGAAGGGCATGAATGCACCCTTAAATGTCCCCTTTAGCTAAGGAAACGTGCGACGTCCCCTTACGCACTTTGCTGCAATTTTCAACAGACGGCTATTTGAACCGTAAATGAGATATATTTATTTACGAGTTGTGATCGCACGGCTACTGTATAGAAATGTTGCACGAAATGGCGAGGCGACTGAAACAGTTTAGTTAGTGTTTCATGCTTTTATAACGTGCGCAAATATATTCCCTTATACGTTCGCTTTATATTCCCCGAATACAATAACAGACGATAAACATTTTTTAACTCAATTTAAGCGTCATTAAAAATATGTACAAACATAAATCAACCAATACAATTTTTTAACAATTGTCATGATGCCGAGTATCTTCCCACCATTTGGTTCAGTGTACATTTAGTAATCTAGTTAGTTTTATGTCAGTAATTATTAATCATTTCGCCCGTGTTCTTTCGCAGTGTACAGTTTTATTCCTATCACTAAAAGTATAATTTCTGAATAGCAGAACTGTTGACCTTATTTATACATGTACTATATAGGTTATGTTGTTTAGGTGAATAAGGGTGTCAGAAATCACGAATACACACTTCGCCTCGAATGGGTCAAGGGCTCGTGAGGAATTATGGGACAGAAAGGGTTCAAGGGAAAGTGAACAAGGGTACACTGCAACGAATTGGAACACAGCCATTATTAAATGTGCCCACAACTGTTAACTTTTGAGTTAGATGTAATATATTTACTCTGATTATTAAATATATTTGTTTACATTAAACAGTGACAGTAAACTATGCGTAAAGGGCTTAAAAAGTGCTCACTTTATCCCTATTCACCTGTACATTGGGTCTGCAACAGTATGACATTATTGTAACTATCAAACGCCAATTGATTGATATACAGATGTCACGATGTACTTATTTCCTTTACCTTACAAATCATAAGCGCCGAAACCATCCTAATTTAAGTTTTACTTTGTTTTACGAAAATCACTCTGGAAGAATGGTAGGTTGGTTCTCAAATGAAGCTGTACCCGATATCTTCATTGTTTTATTTTCCTGAGCTAGTGGTTCCGTTTATTTTCGCATTGCAGTTGAAGAAACGGTAAGTGTGTTCAAGTTGTCAAAAAAGTAATCTCTATTTTCAGTACATTTTATACGTATGTGTCATTTGATCAAGTACCGGTGTGAGAAAGGTGTAAAAAGGGAACAACATAATTAAAAAATTACTTGACTAGTTGTAGCTTAAAATTTTTCTATTTTACAATGTAAATTTCCAAATTGTGTTACGTTACCACTTTAATTCTTATCTGATGATAAACACTTAAGACACCGGTAAACCATGAAGAAGTTTAAGATAAATTTGTTTAAGGGTGTTATATGTAGTAGTTATATCAATTTCTTCATGGAGTTGCTATGGCTTCAAGAAACACTCAAGCTTGAGTATACCATTATGACAAATAACTTTATTGCACAATATTTATTGTTAAATGTTTCATAACAATATTTCGAAACTACACAAACATTATTTTCTGACTGGTATCGTGATTTTATCTGACTCCTTTGAAATTAAGTCCCAAAAGGTTGAAAATACGTTAAACTCAGAAAAAAAAAAATACTGGTACATGAACAACCTTGCTCCGCCATGTTTTTCATTCTTCCCATCCCCTTTCATCAAAATAAATGATGGGTTTAATATTATATACTTGTAAGCCTTTAACTTTTTCAAGATGAACTTACTATTAAGGTATCCATAAATCAAATAACAGCATATAGAACGACAGATTGGGCTGAGTTGAAACACCTCCATTATTTTAGTAATCCTTAAATATTTATGTTTTTGGGTACTCGCACGTAGTTAAAACTGACATTTATAAGATTTATCACACTGCAAAGAATGTGAAACAAACAATTAAAAACATATAAAAACACAGAAGGCAATTATTTTAAGAAATGGAGGAAACAAACATTTTGCATAGTTTCTAAGACTATGATAGCTGTCGTAGTTAAGTTATATTTCCTTTCGATGTAGCTTGTCTTATTACTGTGCAACATTTTACTATGAATAAATACATTAAATTAAAAATAATATACAATGGCATGATATTACACGGAAAAAAATATCGGAGGTTATGAATAAAACTGTTAATACAGTTAGGTGTAAATAAAAAATCCCATTTGTTTTTCTGTAAGCCGCTTTAAATTAAGTATCACTCTATGGTAACATGGCAGAATTTCTCAATGAATACGGTATAAATAAAAAAAAGGTTAGCTTTGAAATCTGTTTGGTTATGCGTCTTGAATTAAAATAGTAAATATATCCTGTTCTGTGGCCCTCATGTTTTAATCCTCCTCATCTTTATAATTCATTTTCTTTTTGCCTTTAGAAGTACCTTTGAGCATAATACGTTTTATAGTCACTTTGCATCCTAACTCATGACACTTCAGAGCAGACCGATATCTCCGAACATGCCATGTAGGTGGAGTCGATAATGACAGGTTACGAAGGCGTTCGACGTCACCACGTGGGAAGAAAATGACCGTTGTTATGAGTTCCAATTGAAAAATCGTCACTTCAAAAACTGTAACGTTGCTGGTGGAAAATTTCACACTTCAAGAAAATTATTCTTGAGAAATAACTACGACTTTACACCGGCAGAGCCTGTGCCTTGTCTCAGTAACACGGTGAAGGTTAAGAATTATTCAATAAATATTCAGTCTCAAAGCTTATGGCTGGGCTAACCATGCATGATAACAGTAAAAATTACTTATACATTGCCATTTATTACTTGAAAGTGTTTTGTATTTATCAAAATATTTACAACGATCAAATGGTTTATCACACACCGTCGAGGAAAAAGGAAAATCTGTAGGTATTTTTGTTAGTTGCTGATACTGTTTCGACAGTTCCTTCCTTAATCATGACTGAAACGAACCAACTGAATATTTAGTTGTTTGTTGGTTTGTTACTACAGCCATGATTGCTGTAAGAACAGAACAAACCAATAACTGCCAACGTTCATTTCATGGAATGACGTAGAAACTATATAAGTACGTTAATAACAGCAATTGAGTCCAAAATTATTTCAGTATGTAAATGAGATTAGAAGTTTCCTTTAAACTGAAAAAAAAAAAAAAAAATACAACTTTGAGTGAAAAGAAGAGATTTTGGTCAGCACTTAACATCGAGGTTTTTAGCACTGGGTGAGGGGTGACATAACATGAGCATGGAGCAGTACCATAATGGAAGGGCGGGGGAAACGGGAGATCCCCGAGAAAACCCACCGACAAGCTTCATCCTTCGGGCACGATTCCCACATGCGAAAATCCGGGAACCGGTCCCGCCGGGAATCGAACTCGGATCGCCTTGGTGGGAGGCCAGGGGCTGACCCCTCGGCCACCGCGACCCCAAGAAAGCTTTGAGGACAGCACAAATATTAAAATGTTAAATTTAGTTAGATTGTGCTCAGTATCTGGCGAACTTACGTACAGAATGTTTGACTATTATAAGTACAAACAAAAGGGGCAATTAGTGAACAATAAAACGAGTAAATAACCCTAGTGAACATAGGTCCTGAAACTACTGGTTTCCCCGATGCGACGTGTGTGGTGGTGCAGTTACGCCAATATTCCAGGTAAATGTTCCCACAGTGAACAGTAAACGGAGTGTGCACGTGTAGCATTCATTCGAAGAGGTTGCCATGGCTCCACACACATTTTCATGATAAAAATATATCTGACATCCACTTACATAGGCGTACCAATGGTAATACACTGAAGACAGCGCCTTTTTATCACGAAGCGTATTCTTAGAGAATGCAGCAAGATAGCAGAACGTTCACAAGGTCCTGAAGGGCAGATCAGCAGTTTGGATCCTGAGAGACTCTGGTATTAGGTTTTCATGTACTCAGTCGTGGTAGGTAGGTTGTATCGAGGAAAACATTGGTTTCCGGACCTATATTTACTGGGATTATTTTCTTGTTATATGGTCTCATACTTGCCCGTTTACTTTGCAACTATAAAATTCCAGTGTACACCAACATTGACGTTTTCGTTCATCTCAGTGCGGTACACAGAATCTTACAGTATGTTCTTTTTAATACCCTGAAATTTGTGAGCGAGTAAATAATTTGTCTCTTTTATTTTAACTTGTATTTCTGTAGTAATGTTCTCCTGTTCTAAAAGCAGGAGACTTCTTTTTGTCACAAAGCGATTTCATGAAAAATGGCTGAGCCCCAGATAACGCAGGTCCGCGGTGAGTGAGTGGTCAGAGCACTCGCCTACTAGCAAGGCGAACCGTGTTCGATTCCCCGTGGGATAGGTTCCCGGCTTTTGCTTTCCGCATGTGGGAATCTTGTCGGATGATGACCCTCGTCGGTGGGTTTTCTCATGGATCTCCCGTTTTCCCCGCCACTTCATAACGGCGCTGGTCTATATTCACGTCATGTCACCCATCACCAGTGCTAAAGACCTACATGTTAAGCGCTGAACAAAATCTCTTCACCCAGATAATATAATACAACGTGTTAAGGCCACGAGCTTTCATTTATTTCAAACAATTGCAAATAACTCAAAAATGTTTTAACCAAATGCTTTGAAAAAAATTTGACACTGTGTACAGTCATGCGATACACAATTTTGCCAGAGCTTTTTTTTTTAAGTAATGTACCGTTTGCTAGCAAAAAATTAATTCGCTTAGTTAAATATGCGATATTTCTGGGACAAAAATCGAAAAATCCGTTTGGTGTATTGCAATAGAAAAATTCAGATACAAACGATATTTAAGTGTTAAAATTGTAAGGATGAATTTTTGATACATATATTAATTTGATACCACTGCAAAACTAAAGAACGAGGCCTTAGTGCGTCTACTTGTCCTTGCGAGGACATCTAGGTAAGCTGTAGAGGCTGAGCGAGACCGCGACAGGAATGGACTCCAGCGACGAAGCGAAGAAGCTGCGGGCCGACTATCAATCATGTGTGGGAGCTCGAGCAGACGTGTTCGTCAAATTGGTAACACAAAGATCTCTAGGAGGACGTTAACAAAAGGAAACACCGACGGCGATGAACTGCGACGGTACAACACGGGCGGGAAGGCTTGTACCTAGTGGGCGGTGCCTGCAGCTCGCTACAAGGGTGACAGCGTGAACAATGCCTCTTACATGAAGATCGTCTCGCCCGCTCCGTTCGTCACTGGAGAGGGAGTCTCGCGCAACCAAGGTTGTCGGTAGCAGACGAGCAGGAGCATTTGACAGAAGTTTTCGAGAGGAAGGCAGAAGCCAGCTGAACACCAGCGCTTAAGGGCGTGGTCAAACGCAATTTTATCACCATTATTTTATTATGTATTTGTACCAGATATTTTTTTTATTACTTTAAACATAAATGTGACTAAATTTGGCTCTTATGAAATTTTTTATATCTCATAGTTTTCGCGTAATTGCTTGTTAAAGTCATATTTTGCATGTTTCCGTTTTAACGACAACACTAAAACCAACTGATACAACAAACTCAAAAAAATCACAGAGGATAAAGACATTGTAGGCTACAATGGCATGCTCATAAAATTAAAGAATAAAAATTATTTGTATTTAAAAAAATATATTTAATTTTTAAAATTTTTATTTTCATTTTTAGCATATTTTTTTTAAATTCAAATAATTTTTATTCTTTAATTTTATGAGCATGTCATTGTAGCCTGCAATGTCTTTATATACTGTGATTTTTTTTTTTTAGTTTGGTATATTAGTTGGTTTTAGTGTAGTCGTTAAAACGGAAACATGCACAATATGACTTTAACAAGCCATTACGCGAAAACTATGAGAGATAAAAAAATTTCATAAGAGCCAAATTTCGTCACATTTTATGTCTAAAATAAGAAAAAAATATCTGGTACAAATAAAAAATAAAAAATGGTGATAAAATAACGGTAGACCGCGCCCTTAGGCGGCCGCTTACCCAACGCTTCAAATGCGTTGCAGTGGCTTCGTAAACAGGTTTTTTTCTACGAAAATATTGCACGTGTGCTCATTGTGCCAACGTACGAAAAGGAAACAAACTTCAGGCAAGGTCGAAACCTCATTATTAAGACGTCACGCTCATAAAAAATATTGTTTCTAAGCCCTCCAACATGCCTAAAAACGACCTTATCAGTCTTCCGTATTTCAAAATGTACTAACAGGAAGTTTGTGAAACTCAGGTTGCGACCTGCACTGAACTTAGTTGCAGACATTCCACCAATAAAATTATGTGGCTATAGCTTAGTGTCCCATAGTAAAAACCATTCGGCGGGAAGCTTGCACGCTAGTTCAGCTATTGGCTCGTTGAGGCGACGCGGCATTTGATGCGCGCTTCAAGGTCGACCTTACTGCTCCGTCGCTTTTGAGCCTCTCACGCGCGGGTAGGCGGCACCCTTAAGAGTGCGTGGTAGATAAATTAACGCTGAAAACATTTATTGATTTCTACGCTTTTCTCGAAACCAGTATGGATAAAATACTCAATAAGAATCCTAGATAATGGTATTTTCCAACTTAATAAGTAAATATTTATCCAAAATTACTAATACGTTTCGAGTGATCTCTTGCGCCGCAGTTAAATGCACGAGGTTCCGGCGTCAGGGATTGTGCCTCAGAAGTTCGTAACACTGGAAATAATTTTGTTTAAAACGTTGGCTAAAACTATTGTCTAGGATTACTACTGTTTAATTTTCGCAAATTGGCTTCAAGAAACCTACAGTTATAGATTGCTATTAGCGCCATCTTAAGGTTCGGTATCAGTCGCCATATTGAATTATGTTATTTTTCCCCCTTACGAAATATTGAGAAGAAAAATATAAAATGTCAGTAAATTAAGAATAAATAATTAATTGCTCGACTAATTACGATTTAAATATACGTTAAAGGTTCGACTACAATGCATTTATTGTAACGCAAGGTAAATAGAATCGATATTACAGTAACACATTTTAAATTTTTCTTCTCAAAATTTCATAAGAGTGAAAAATAACATAATTCAATATGGCGACTGATGCCGAGCCTTAAAGGCGAAGAAGTAAGTAACGAGTGACTCGGCAACATTATAATTTCGGCACTTATACAGCAGTTTCTTACATTATAACAGCAGATGGTCAACTAAACTTCACTGTTTAAAAAACTCTGCAGTTTTAAAACATTAGTACCAACTTCAACACACTAATACAAAATATATGCAATTGCCAACTCAACACGAACGGTTGGTGTTATTGAGTATGGAAAGGTACGATGTCGATTGGACAGCTGGAATACTCATTTGTCAATAAAATCTGAACTACTCATCAAAATTCGATATGATTTTTTCACCTGGTAGATATTTTATCAGCAAACGTTTAATTTAATTTTATAGCACTAAACTACTTTTTTTTTTATAGAAAAGTAGGGCTTCAAGCCACAAAATCTACAAAAATGGAAAGCTGTAATTTTATATAATGTTTAATATGATAACATCTAGGCCTCTGTAATTGCCGAATTTTAAAAAATAAAATTCGCGTTTCCATATGAACTCGCACAGAGATTATCGGATAGTAAAATTATTTTCAAATTAAAACGCGAGTATTTTTGGAATTCTGATATTATAGAGGCCCAGATATTATCAAATTGAAGATTACAAAAATCACAGTTTTCCATTTTTGTAGATTTTGTAGTTTCAAACCCTTATTTTTTAAAAAAAAAAGTTGTTAATTTTTTACTCGAAAGTAAAGCATAGACTACTACCACATAGTGTTATATATATATATATATATATATATATATATATATATATATATATATATATCTGTGTGTGTGTGTGAAGGTACGCTAATTAAATATCTGCTCGGCAAAAAAATCTCATCGAATCTTGATGAGTAGTTCAGATTTTATCGACGATGAGTATTCCAGTCGTCGCCCGACAACGTAGATCTACCTTTGTATACCCCTTAAGAAACATCCCTATTGAATAAATTTAGCACAATTTCAGGATAATTTGTTTATTATAATTTCTCAAAGAATAATATGCCTATGACAGTACAACTCTTTCGAAGCAAAGACAAAAGCTGTATCTGTGTTTCTATAGTCGAAGTTTTGATACCGGATTTTCAGCACGGCAATAAAAATATTGGAATTTCAGCGAAATATTGTAATACAGCGCTATTTATTTGTAATAAATATTCGTCTATTAAAATAGTAATTAAACTATCGTAGCCTAGATGCGTCCTTTGTGAATACATATCTGAACAAAAACCCTTTAATGTCTTACTTTTTTTTTTAAGAAAAAACACTAAAAGCGATGCGCGTTTTCATGTTATCTGTCCCTTTCTTTCTTCTACACTGATAGATACTCCCCTCCGGTCAATGTAACCTCTTGGTATCCACTCTTCAGTGTGTCATCTCAGAGGATAACACGCCCAGCTGTCGCTCTGAGTAAGGTTAATTCTACTACAGGTTAGAAAGATCAATGTTATAATTTTGGAACAGGGAAAATTTCTGCCACTTGAGCGCTGGTATCGCCAATGCACCAAACTGACCAATCACAGAGCTTTCCTGAATTTTAAGTTACGTTAAGTTCATAATTTAAAACGCGAAATTGGTTTCTTTTCACTTTAAACTAAATTGAATGACTAATATAATGTCCAAGCTTATTTAAATGTAATATTACAATGGTTTCGAATTTATTTGGTCACTTGGCGATTGATGCGAAACTACTGGCAGAAATGTTCCCTGTGCCAAGCTCTCCCATAAGAAAACGTATTTTCTTTCTAACCTGTAGTTGAATTAACATTACACTGAGCGAACGTCCGTCAGGTCTCATCTGCCCAGGCCGCTGAGAGGTCTACAGAGCTACGGTCGTTAGCAGATTATTCGAAAACTGCTCGTCACACACGAGTAGGGTCAAGAATTTGTCGCGTAAAGTCTTTTTCAACATTGACATTCAATGCCTTACGTGTGAATCGGCAGCATTGCTTCATAGTTATCAGCAGCATGTCTTTGTTCAGACACGTCTCTCGTTTGAATGCACCAGTCATACTAAGACAATTGTGACAACACGCGCCTGTGATTTGCCGGTAGAAACCCAAGATAAGCGAGAGGTAAACCGTCCAATCACAGACCACGAACCAGAGCTGTAGATGTGCATTTAAGGCACTGAAACCACTTCGTGCAAAAATCTATTCGCCGTAAAATCACTGCTCTTCACATGAGTGGTGTACGTTTAGGAATAGCATTTAAGGAATGTTACACGTGTGTATACCGATTTAAAGTTCATTACTACTTATTAAAGCATATTTTATAGCAGCCGAAAATGGCGCAAATTGGAGATTTTGAGGCCATTTTGAGGTCACATAAGTGGTGTACGTTTTAGGAACAGCATTTAAAGAATGTTACACGTGTGTATACCGATTTAAAGTTCATCACTTCTTATTAAAGCATATTTTATAGCAGCCAAAAAGGCCCCAAATTAGAGATTTTGAGGCCTTTTTGAGGTCACATGAGTGGTGTACATTTAGGAATAGCATTTAAAGAATGTTACATGTGTGTATACCGATTTTATGTTCATCACTACTTATTAAAGCATATTTTATAGCAGCCGAATATGGCGCAAATGGGAGATTTTGAGGCTTTTTTGAGGTCACATGAGTGGTGTACGTTTAGAAACATCATTTAAAGAATGCTACACGTGTTTATACCGATTTGAAGTTCATCGCTAATTATTAAATCATATTTTACAGCGGCCGAAAATGGCGCAAATGGGAGATTTTGAGACCTTTATGAGGTCATACGAGTATTGTACGTTTAGGAACAGCATTTAAAGAATGTTACACGTGTGTATACCGATTTAAAGTTCATTACTACTTATTAAAGCATTTTTTCTAGCGGCCGAAAATGGCGCAAATGGGAGACTTTGTGGTATGTAAATCTCAGCGCAGAATCTTTTGGGAATGTTTAGACATGAACAATACACCTTTATATCAATAATATGCCACAAAATAATAGGATTACCACTGAATGTCTCATATAGACGCGTTGTCGGCAAGAAGACCGCAAGCCAGTTCAGTGACATGTGTTTAGAGACTACGGAGGGAAATTACATTAGGTGTATAGCCCTATTATGGTCACGTGTTCTAAGTTATGCTATTTTGAGAGTTTAATTTTTTTAATCCTGAAAGGGAGCAAATGTTGCTAAATTGTTACATGAATGTTGGAAATTACATAGCATAATTCTTTCAAAACATAACCTTCTATAGATTTGGCTTATTATCGACTTAATTTAGTTTTGTTAAAGTAAATTAAAAGCCTAATCTATAAAAACTGTTCTGAAAAAAAAAACTACATAATACAAAAAATTTCCGATATTTCTATGTATCAGTTTTGCGATATCTTCATGCTTTCACGATTTAAAAATGAAACTTACTAAAATAGCGTGAAGAGTGACGCGTAAGCCTTATAAAATATCCAGTCTAGATCCATCCTTTCTGAGAATTTGTGTAAACAAATCCTAGTTACGTCACAGAGCCTCCGAACTTCCGCAAATAATGTTAGTCAAACTTTCTCTGGATTCAGACAAAACGCAACTTTTACTAAACGATCACGTAATCCAATTTACAGTGCAAAAATTATATAATTTATTAGTTTTGAATGTATATATTAGTTGGTATCGAAGTCTTGTGAACACATAAATACTTGACAGTTTTTCAATAAAACATTACTAAATTACCTGTTGATGCACTGTCACCATCTAAAGTTGCTTGAATTTTGCCTGTAACTTCTGATAGACTCTTAACATTCGGAACTCATTGTTTTAATTCATACAACAATTCTTATTTCGTATTTTATTTATTCCCTTTAAAAATATTTCCGTTAAATAGTAAAAAATATTTGTCACTACTTACCTCAAAACTATTGGCAAGATAACAAAACGACGGTAAAACGAAATGAAAAGTTTTTTTAAGTATACACAGAACAAATAATGTACTTTAACAAAAAAAAAAGCTTGCAAGCTAATGTCAGAACATCAGACCAGTGACTGCAACAAGAATGTCGCAGGTCATTAGAGAGATCTAAATTCTCCAAGTGATAGATTTTGGTAAGCGCTCAACATCGAGGTCTGTAAGCACAGGCGAAGAGGTGACATGAGATAAGTGTAGAGCAGCGTCAGAATGAAGATGCGGGGGAAACGGGATATCAGCGATAATGTCCGGTACTATTCCCAAATGCGAAAATCCAGGGATCGATCCCACCGGGAATCGACTTAGTGCGAGGCGAACGGTTTGGCAATTAGGTCATCGCAGCCTTCTAAATTTTTCAATTACTTGAGGAGACTAGAGGGCTGCATAACTTATGAACAGATTTTTCAATGTGAAACAAGATAACATTCGAAGGCCTGTCATATTTTATCAAATATATTGTACTGATACATAAAAAAAATCTTAGAAACTGGTGCCAATTTTTTTTCCGTGCGTCTACAAACAACGGCTGTAAAATTTACTAGAATATAGATGCAAATATACCACTGTTTGTAAGTAGGCTACACAAAAATGTTTGTAAATTTACAGAAATCTTTGTATATTTAAAATTATTTCCTGTCAAGTTCACAATATTTTTGTAAACTTACAAAAATTTTATTGGAAACTAGTTTCCAAAGAATTATTTCTGTAAAAGAATATACAAAATTTTTTACATAGTAGACGTGCGACTACGACAACAGTGAAAAATATAGTGTATCCGACTTTGACATATCATTATGAAACAAGTAACGGATATAATTAAATTAATTTGGACGAAAACTCAATCAGACGCAATGCCGACAAATTAAACAGCATTTGTTACGAATGTGAAATTACAAATTTTTTGCCCTGTACTTAACTATGGAGTGCTGACATGCCAAATTATCCATTTACGTACAAGTCTCACTGCTCACAGCACAGCTCGCAGCGTTGTACGTGAGAAGCGGGTTCGAAAATCATTATTTCTACCTGTGCCTATCCCTACAATCATTGTATTCGCCGAGTAAATACCAACAGCAAAATAAGAACGAGATAAAAATAATAATTCATTTCGGAGAGAAGCGTCATTGATGAGGTGTTAGGCCTATTTAAAAACAGTGCCGCGATGCAGGTAGGTATGAATAACAGCCTTGTAATAACTGCTTGCGCGGCGTAATTTACAAGGGGGTCGTATAGCGCCGTATCGTGTGTCTTCCAGCACTTCATCGACTCTCAGCATTTGATTAGACGTGCGCGTCTCTGAATACTAATGCTATGAGAAGTCCTCAAGTGGAAGACAGGCGTCAGTTATGAGAAGTCCTCGCCTGCCGCATACATTGACAGTGTCGTATAAAAAAACTCAGTCCGTTCTAAGGTTGCAGCTAATTCATTCAAGTGAATGACAATACAATGTTTACACAGCATAGATTTCATTTGAAATTCAAGGTAACTGTATTACGGCACAATCACAATGTGATGAATCCAGATATAATTAAATTGCTTTGTTTTATTTCGTCAGCAATTGTTATTTCTCCTGCAAGCGGGCAGAGTGTAGCGTATCACGCGTACACTTTTATAGGTCGTTCGGGATAAAGTGAGCACTAACAATTTAGTCTTTGAAAAATATCACTAGCCATTACTGCATGTAATTCAACATAAACTATAGTTTCCCTACTGCTTGTATGGTTGGCAGCGAAATTACGCAATATAGTTCCGTCTATTTTCATATTTAAATTACACAATACTGAAACCAAATGAACAGAAACCAACATAGTTGTAATTTATGTAATTAATATACTATTTCTATCAAACTGTATCGAGTCCCACTGACTCTACAGTTCATTTTACACGCGCAAAGATCAAGTGACGTGTCCAGAAAGGTCAGTCATTTCCCAGCGTTAGCCTTTATGCGTGGAAACATACGAATGAGCTGAAAATAGAACTTAAGCAGGGCTTTTTTGAGTGCTCACTTGATCCCGAATCGCCTATAAACCGCTTGACTTATTCATATCATCGGTTGATTGTCAAAAGGACTTATAGCATACTTTAAAACATGTGATATTGGCCCTTTCTGTATACTGCTTGCTTAAAATGCCAATATCACACTGCAAAAATGTGATATTGGCCCTTTTGGCAATCTACTGACGATATTATGTGTATATAAGAAGAGAAAACACTTGAAACTACGCTTCTATGTTTTTAAGAAATACAGCACGCAAGTTAGGAACATAATTTTCGGGCCTCTCAAAACGGCTTAGAACGCTTTCGTTTGTAGACTACTGTAGCTTCAAAAATACCCCCCTACCTCCCCTCAACATGAATTTGTAATGTACTAAACGAGAGGCATGCATTGGTTTTTTTTATCTAAAAATAAATTTTTAATGTCACCGTTAAAGTCCCATACAACGAAAACCCTGCATGCTAGTTTGACGCGCTGGGAATAAAGGCGATACGCATCTGTCGACCGTGGCACACTGCCTCTTAAGTATGTTCAAGTGCGATAAAATAATAATTTTATATTTTTATGAAATATTGTTAGTTTTGTAGAAGGTACTTGTGAGTACATTTCACTCTTACGAAACAGTTTTAGCTCTCATAGTTTTCTCTTAGCGGGGCGTCAAAGTCAAATTTTGCTTCTTACGCTGCCGTTCAGATAGTGAAAACCAACTGACCTACTTAAACATAGTAATTCACTGTGAGCTTACATCCCATGAGTGATGCAATAAAACATTTAATAAAACCGCAACGTAAAATGTTGAATTTAAAAAAATTGCAAAATTACAGAAAAAGTCGCAAATTCAGCAATTTTTTAAAATACAAAAATTGTTCACGGGATTTTTTCAAATGTTATATTACATAGCCCATAGCATCTTATTCCACTGTGAATTATTTCGCGTACGCCAGACAATTGGTCTTCACAATTTGCATGGCAGCAGAACATACAAATTTTGACATTGACGCACCGTTATGAAAAAACTACGCCAGCTGAAATTGTTTCGTAAGAAGAAACTGTACTCACAAAGTATCGTCTACGAAATTAACCCTATTTCATACAAATATAAAATTATGAATTTATCGCACTTGAACATCCTTAAGTGCGATGAACACGTAAAATTTAATATTTTTATATTTGTGACAAACACTGTTCAACTTTTCCACATCAGATAACACGTCATTTCCTCAAATAAAAAAAAAATACGCCTAATAGTTGTTAGTTTTGAAAATTTCAGTAGTAGCCAAAAGTCAAAGTTAAGCAAAAATTTACTAATTTTCATAAATTTTTAATAAATACAAAAATGTATCCCTTTGTGTTTACAAAAGTGTCTTGAAGTAGCTCACATCATTAAGAGTACGTAGTAGATAAATAAACGCTGAAAACATAAATTGACTGCTACGTTTTTTTCGAAGTTAATATGGATAAAATACTCAATGACAATCCTAGACAATGGTATTTGCCAACTTCATGAGTAAATATTTATCCAGAATTACTAATTCGTTACGCGTGATCTCTTACGCCGCAGTTAAATACACGAGGTTCCGGCGTCCGAGATTGTGCCTCAGATGTTCGTAACACTGAAAACAATTTTGTTTAAAACGTCGGCTAAAACTATTGTCTAGGATTGCTGTTGTTCAATTTTCGCAATTTGGCTTCAAGAAACCTACAATTATAGATTTATGCTTTTAGTGTTGAATTATGTACCACGCCCTCTTAAGTATCAATAAGAATTATGTTGTTTCTGAAAGTTAATTATTTTTTATTATTTTGGCTACACCGCAACTGCCATTTTGTGACTTTCATAGGTGATAATGCTAAATCTATGTGACCTAATTTTTATTTTATTTGGGGAATTGACATGTTATCTGACGTGTAAAAGTTGAACAGTGTTCGGCACAAATGTGTTGCGGTGTGTTAGTAAACAGGTTTTTTCTACAAAAAATATTCCACTTGTGCCCATTATGCCAACGTACGAAAACAAAAAAAAAAACTTCAGAATAGATCGGAACCTCATTGTTAAGACACAATGTTCATTAAATCACTGTTTCTAAGCCTCAAACTGCCGTACTTCAAAATGTACTAACATGATGTATGTGAATCTCAGGTTGCGACCTGCACTGAACTAAGTTGCAGACTTTCCAGCGATATAATTTTATGGTCACCCCACGTAATGTCCCATAGTTAGGACCCGGTAGTTTTCGTGAAATGATTTTTGCAGCACTTTGTTTCAGTGCCTTACGTGCACACCTGCATCTCTGTTTTGTGGTCAGTGATATACAACGTCTGGAGGTTAAACCTGCAAATCATAGACGTGTTGTGTCACAGTTATTCACGTACTGATTGGCACAGTCAAACGAGTAATAACTCTGCACAAAAAACACTCTGCCAATAATCATGAAGTTGAGCTGCAGGTGAACACTAAGATACTGAAACAAAGTGGGGCAAAATTTTTGTTCGCGAAAACTACCGGCCCTATGGGCGGTTCGGGATAAACTAAGCACTAAAAAAAAATCCCGGATAAATGTCTATTTTCGGCCATTTCAAATCTTTCCGCGCGTAACGGCTAACAACGGAAAATGTCTAACCTCACTGGACACGTCACTTGATGTTTACGCGTGTAAGATAAATTGCGCAGTCAGAAGTTACATATTAAGTTTTATTTTAAAAAGTTTATAAATTATATAAAACACAAATATGTCGATTTCGGTAGATTTTATTCCAGCATTGTTTCATTTAAATAAGAAATTACACGGAACTGCATTCGGCAATTCGCTGCCAACCGTACAATGTAAAAAAAGTAACTATAGTAAATGTTACATTATATACAGAACGGCTAGTGATTTTCTTTTTCCAAAGTTTAAATCTATAGTGCTCACTTTATTCCGAACGACCTATACCTAGTAAAATCAATTCGACGGGAATCTTGTACGCTATGTCAAATTTGGATCTTAATGATAGATTGTACACGTCAGCGTCCTGCCGGAAGCTCTTCCGGAAGGACTTTTGTACATAGTTACTATTAGATGAAAGTCCTGCTAGCAGGACGCAATAAATTGGTATTCTATATATGCAGTTGTCCTTCTAGTAGGACGTAGTCCTTCTGGCAGTACTGGCATGTATGTCGCGCATATTTTATGTGTTTCGGT